>PVKS010000899.1:0-162868 GCA_004027875.1 Aplodontia rufa
TTCCTCCTGCAGTGGAACCAGCAGGGTGAAAAGAGAACATAGGGGGTGTTGCTGTCTCCCTCTGCGATGCGATGCTGTCTCTGTGCTGTCTGCTAAACTGGGTACCCTGTGATGCTCCCCATGCCCGACTCCCAAAGCCAGGCTGATTGTCCAGTGACATTCCCCATCCCAACTCTGGGAAGTGCCCTCTTAGTGCCGCAGGCTCTTACTGAGCTGCTGAGAGTCACTGCTCCCTGCCCCTCTGACTCCTGGAGTCCCCAGAGCTGATCATTAGACCACATGGGAACCCGTTTTCCCTTTTTTCACAGGTAGTTAGAATAATAATAGCCCCCTGTGGGCACAGGCTTTCTCATCTTCAAAGCACTTCATAAACATGAGCTAATCTTCCTGCCCAGGTGAGGTCAGAAGTCCTGCATTTAACTGGATGGAGCTACCAAGGCAGGAGGACCAAGTGAGTCACCAGCCGCCCTGGCGGGGATCAGGAAATCTGGGGACTGGGATTCAGGTTTAGATGCTGGACTCCTGGACGTATCCTTCACGGGCCACACCTGTCTCCTGGTCAGCCCTGTCATGGTGTCTGTGCCAAACCTCCAATTCAGCTGGGTCTGGAGAGAGAAGGGTGCCTCTCCCTTTCCCTCTCTCTGTGGGCTGCCCTTCCAGGGGCTGTTCAAAGCCTTTCTTTTCTTTTCTTTTTTTTACTCTTTTTGTCATTGTCATTAATTTCTCCAATGGCAGGGGAGACCCCAGGCCAGGAGTTATTTTCGGAAATCACTTTCCCTGTGGTCCTTGTCTCCCAGACCGGCAGCGGGAGCGGGACTGCAGGGCTGTTGGCAGGTGTCTGTGGTTGGTAAAGCCGGAGCCATAAGGACCAAGGGTGTCTAGCCACAACGGGCAGTGACGGCTGTGGCAGGGACACCCAGTGCACGCCTCCTCCAGGTGCCAGTGGGCGCCGGGTGCTTCCTTTGCACTCATCTCAGTCACTTCTGAACCTGGCCAGAAGGAGCCCCTGGGGAGGAGCCCAGAAGTGAGCAGTGGGCCTGGGAGGCTGAAGCTGCTGGGGACAGCAGCCGATCATACTGTTTCCCAAAGGTTAAAACAACAGTAATAATAACACTAAATCTTCAGGATTCAAGTGACATTTAAACCTGCTGTGGAGCTCTGTGTCTCTGGACCTGCTGGCTCCAGGGGGACCCTCTGCGGCAGGGTAGCGTAAATCAAGGCAGAAAATGCATTAGTGTCTGAGCCTGCAGGGTGGAAATAAGCATTGTTGATCGTGCGTATGTTGGGAATGCAACCAGGTGAGGTCTGACGGAACTCTTGGTGGCACAGAGACTCTCGCAGGTTTGGCAGAAGGCACAGGGATGCTTTGAGTTTAAGTCTTGTCCATGGTACTGCGGGCAGCCTCACCATACCACCGAGCGCTTTCCAAAGCCTGTACCTTTTGCCTAAATCAGTGACAAAAAACACCACAGACCAGGTGGCTTAAATAACAATTATTTATCTCTTGGAGCCCCAGAGGCCTGAAAGTCCAAGATCGGAGAGCTGGGTGGTCAGCTCCTTCTAGCTTAGGAGACGCGTGGCTTCTGGCTCGTAGGGCTGGAGGCGGGTAAAGGGGAGCTCATCAGAGTGGTCATCCGATCACGGAGCTCCACCCCTGTGACTTCATCATCTCCAAGTCCAAACACCATCACTTTGGGGATTCTCATTGCACCCTATGAATTTGGGGTCCATAGCACCTTTCTGTGGGATCCTGCCCTCTCCATTTGGCAGAGGTTTTTTGTTTGTTTCTGCACCATGGATTTAAACCAGGGGAGTTTAATAACTGAGCCACAGCCCTTTTATTTTTTTATTTTGATACAGGGTCTTGTTAAGTTGCTTAGGGCTAAGTTGCTGAGGCTGGCCTTGAACTTGTGACCCTTCTGTCTCTGCCTTTTGAGCCACTGAAATTATACCAGGGATGGATGGGGAAAGATGCAGAGCTGGTGGCCACTCAGTAAGATGCTGGAGCAGCAGCCCATGTCACCCACTGTTGCGGTGACATGCAGACAGACCATGTGGGGGCGGTCCTCTCCCAGTGAGGTGAGCTGGCAGGGCACTGGAAACCTGGGCCTCAGCTGTCCCTGGCCACAGCTGCAGCAGCTTGTTTTGTCCCATAAAGGTCAAATCCGGTTGTGGAACAGTCTGCAGTGGCCCTCCTGTCATCTCGGCCTTCATTACTAAGGGATCTGGTTCCCCAGAAAACAGAAGGGCAGCCCCATTGCGGCCCCGTGTCCTCCTCACCTTTCAGTTGTTTCTGCAGACTTCCGCGTTACCATGGTTTCTAATGAAATTCAGGTAAATGATATGCAGATAGACCTGGGTGCAGACAAGAGAGGGGTTCCAGCGGGAATAAAGACGTCCCCATCCAGGCACTGGACCTGCTTGGGCGCCTCCTCCCCGCCCTTCTCCATTATGTGCTGGGCCCTTCCGGAGTCTCTGCCCTACCACTGCTGGGCCAGTTTCCCCTGATTCCACTTAACCCCTGACCATCCAGGTCCCCTCCACTTTCTCCTGCCATTTCCTTGCCTTGACCTCTGGCAACACTCTTGCCCTCCCCAGGTTCCAACCCAGGACCTCACTCGTGTGAAGGTGACCCTCTATCACCGAGTTGCATGCACACCCAGCTCCTTATTCACCTTTTGACATTGAATTTGCCCAGCTCACCTCTCTCCGCCTCTCAGGTAGTTTCTGCCAAGTCGTAGGTTATGATCCTCTCCCCAGCTGAGCCCAAGTCCTTGCCTCTGAGTTGCAAGAAGGAGCATGAGTCCTTCCTCTGGCCCTCTCCTTCACTGAATATCTGTGAACAAGTAAAAGGGTCTTTCTTAAGTTAAGAGTGTTCTTAGTCATTGCCACCTAGGTTTTTCTTCCTTATAGAGAGGGAGGGACTTGCGTGGCTCCTCTGTGCTTTGAATAGCTCCTCCGTCTCTTACTCTAGGAATCCCAACTCCAGCTGCGGCAGCCTCTCCAGAGTCCTTGAGATCTGGACTCTGGAGTCCTTTTCTCCATTCTTCTTGCTTCTGGCCTTCAATTTCCACCCTCTCTGGAGGCTCCCGGAGGTTCCTGTCCTTCTGCCATCTCCACAGGGGTGTGCTTGGGCTCTGGTCTCTGAGCCCTAAGCCCCTTCATGGTTCCAACCACACCCTTATGAAAACCATTCCCAGACTTATTGCATCTGTACCCTAGACATTTCTTGGGATGTCAGCTCTGCATGGTGGCCTCCCCAAGTTCATGCCATGCCCCTGCAGGTCCAGCTTCCTTTTGTCCTCCGGCCTGCGTTCTGTGTCCGCGCTTCTCACTAGGGTGAAAGAACGTGGCTGGGTGTCAGCATTGCATTGATTTTTGTCTTTACCTTTTGGCCATCAATCAGCTGTCTGACCTGGGATGCTGGCTTTTTAAAACCAGGGCCTTGCCATGCTCTTCTCTGTATTCCCTGGAATTCCGTTACACTCTGCCATCTGCAGCAAATGTGTTCTGAGGGAACTAACGTGTTGTTCTCCCTGCCATGTGGCTCTTTGTCTACTCGCCCTCTGTTCCCATTCCCCATGGCACTGCCCCAACAAGAGGCGAGACCGTGTCCCCAGGGCTTCTTACCCTCTGGAATGTCGAAGACCTATTTAGTGTTCTGTTTTCATGGGCTCCTATTGCCTGCGTAATGATTTCATATTTTTTTTCTAGTAAATATTTGGAACATACGGCATGTTTGGGTCTCCTTACAGCACTTGCTGTGTCCCTGGTCTTGTGGGACTCTGATGTTAATTTTGTGGCTTCCCAGGAATTTGTGGCTGACATTGGGTGACCACCCACCTAGATTTCTGCAGCAGTTCCCAAGTGCCCATCTCTCCAGTCTATCCTACATTCTAGGACACTGTATTTTTGCATATGTTGCCTCATACTAAAGAGCTTCCTGCTCCTAACTAGAATTCTTCCTGAAAGTAGTGTCATCGAAGTCTGCTGCAGGCATTGCAGAGTCTCTCTAGCCTTAGCATCCATGTACCCCCTCTTTTGGGAACATATTCATTTTTAATTTGGGGGGTTTTCTTTGGCTTATACACGGCAGTAGAATCCATTTTGACATAATTATGAAAGCATGGAATATGGCTTATTCTAATTCCATTTCCAGCACCTGCCTTCCCTCCACTCTACTGCTCCTTCTGCCATTTACCTGCAGTCTTTTTTAATAGCTCTTGTGGTGCGCGATTCGCCCCACTGTCATTCCTTACCCCTTCCCTCCTCCTGTTCCTCCTTCCCCTTTGTCCACTCCACAGGTCTTGCTTCTGTTCTTTCCTGCGCCCCCCTGTTTTGGGCCAGCTTCCACATATTGGAGGAGACACTGGGTCCGTGTCCTTTTGGTGGGTGGGGTCCACTCTGCACAGCTATTGCTTCTCTCATTAGTGGGCATTGGGTTCTGCTGGCCCATCTTAGCTCATCTTGTCACTTTGGGAAGCCCGCCCTTTTAACCCTAAGGCCACCTGCCTCTGAGAGCCACGTTCAGCCTGCCCCCCGCCTCTGGGAGGCCTGTCCCACAGATCTGTGCTTAAGGTATGCTCCTGCCCCGTCTTGCTTTTGTGAGCCTGCATGTGTGTGTGCACACACCTTGCGACTTTAAATCGTCTCCAATGTTATAGAAACAGCACGGAGCACTTCAGCTCCTTTGACCATGTCCACCTGTTCTTCATGTTTTATCCCACTGGCTTTATTGTGCTCTCTCTCTAGTTCATTCTCTCTCTTTTTTTGTTTTTTCCTACGCCATTTGAGGTTAAGTAAGTCACGTGTATCAGGGGGCCTTACCTCCAAATGTATCAACACAGATTTCCTAATAACGACATATCCTCCCTTATAATTGCAGTTCAGTTTTCACCTTTGTCAGTGTCTACCAGCTGCCATGTTCCAGCTTTGGGCGTCGATCCAATCCTGGATCAATATCACACTTCCTCCTTCAAGTACAGAATCTGGTCTAGAGTGGGAGATCGCATGTGAGCAGCAGGCCTATCTTTAGTCTCCTTTATTCTGGAAACTATCTGCAGTGTTTCTTTGTTTTTTATGACATGGACATTGTTGAAGTATATAGCCCCCTCTTCCTGGTTTTTTTTTTTCCAAATGGAAAACTCCATGCTTTGCATTTGAAGTTTCCTTATGATTGGACTGAGGCTGCGTATTCTTGGCTGGGCTACTGTGATGTCTTTCTCAGTATGTCGCACATGGAGGTGACCAGCGTCCATCCGTCTCTGATAGGTGATGTCAATTTTGATCACCCGTGTAAGCTGTTTTCTGGTTCCTCCACTGTACAATGAGTGTGATTTTTTCTCCCTTGCCACTTAGAAGCCACCTGTGACTCTGAGGTTATGCACGGATCCTCATCAACATTCTCCCTTACATTTAGCATCAGTCAAGTCTCTGGCTTGACTCAGTCTTCACCATGTGGTGGGAGGTGCTCTCTTGTCCTTTACGATTTGATTCTTGACATTTTACTATTAGCAAGAAACTTCTCTGCTGCTCTAATTGTGCATGTGTTCATTTCTGGTGTAGAATCACAAATTCCTGATTACACAATCGTTTTATATTACTATTTTGCTTAATTATTTTGGTGCTCAAAATTGTTCCCAGTATGGTCAGTGGGCACCCATTCAAACTCTTTCCTGTGCTCTTCACAAACACACACGTACTCTATCGCAAGCACCTCAGAAAGAGTCTAAACATCTTGAGGACACAAATACAATAACCCACACGTGTGTTGGTAACAAATTTGGGTCTGGGAGGGAAAGGTTTATCTTTTGTACACCTTCTTGGGTTCCTTCCTGCTACTGCTAATTACTATTTATAGTGCATAGATCCAAGGCCCATCTAACCAAATCATTTTATGTTTAGGAACTTTGAAATATCACAGCACTGAATGTTCCTCTGTTGTCCCAAGATGTCTAAGCGCGTCAGCCAATCTGTTCCATCCTTTGTAATCTGTGATCCTCTTGACCAAGCTATGGTATGCATCAGCATCTGTCATTGACATTCACTTGAGGAAGTTCAAGTGAGAATCAAGTAGAAGTCATTTTTTTTTTAACAAAAATAATAAATCCAGTTCCTGCGGAGGTCAGGAAGGCAGCCCTTGTAAAGGAGCTCGTGTGTTGGCCTGGTGCAGGCTGCAGTATGTTGGAGAGAGCACCCTGCCTCAGAAAGGGGGCTGCTTCTGACTTCCATGACCCCTACCTTGCATGAACATAGGTGTGGGCTTGTAGGCCTTCATTTTCAAGCCCACTCAGAAATTTAGATTTTGATATAAAAATCTCAAAATCTCTCAATCTTTATATTTCATTGCCTAATTACAAACATATAAAAAGCACTCTTTCAGGTCTATAAGCTGAGGCAGCTAGCTTTGTGCCTTGCGGCTCCTAAATATGTCAAAGTACAGAGTCAGGGAATTAAAGTTGAACTTCTTGAGTCTTTCTGAAAGTAGAATTCAATAATCCTGTGATTTCTTATTCACAGGTAAAAAGCCTAACATTTCCTGTAACGTTTCACTCACAACCCAAAACAGAATATACAAAGTCCACGTGTGTAAAATCTAAAACATTTTCTTTTCGTGTAAGTCCCAAGTGCATAGCTAAGAATCTTCCAAAACAACAGTCTTCTGTGGTTTGCGGGATCCAGTTTTTGAGCAAATGTAGAAACGTTACTCAGTGCTTGGAGATGAATTATGAGCCTCTTCTTGCTAAAGTGCTGAGGCTGGATTTGAGCTCGTGATCCTCCTGTTTGCACCACTGTCCCCACCTATGAGCCTTTCCTTAGGGTCAAACTAGAGGCCTTGAACGTCCCCTCCTGTCACACGGCTCCCCCTTAATGCACGTGCCCAGCCTGTCACCCCTGCCGGTCCCAAGGGCCCATTCCTGGGACCATCTTCAGTACGCAGAGTTGGTTAAGACTTCTTCACAAATATTTCCACTGACTTGTTACCAAGAAAACCTTTGCTTTATGAATTTTTGTTTTATTACTTTGCTAAAGCAAATACACTCCAAAGACTGGCGGCGTTCTACTTTAGCTGAAAACTATGTCTAAGGTGGCTCTCTCTCTTCATTTTTACTTCTTCTAAAGAAAAAAATCATAATAAATGCCAACTTACAACATACTTGTTTTTCAGATGTGTAGGTTATTTTTCGTGCTTTTGGATTTTTGATTTGAAAGACCCTGAAGTCCCACAGACCTTTGGACCTATAAAATCAAACCTGGCTCATGTCTGGAATAGACTTACCAGTTTACACTTATCCTCTCTTTTCTTTTCCGAACATGTTTCTCCTCTTTGTGTCTAAATAGTCCCAGAAAAGCAGAGCCCACGATGGTACGTGTTACAGTTCTTTCTGCTCCAGAGGACTTTTCTCCTGAAGGCTCCTGTCCTACCAGGGTTGTTGGAGGGCTCCCTTGCAGCGGGGATTGGACAATGCATGATGCTGTGGATCTAATAAAATTACCCTAAAATTTCCAGGGGATCTTTGTATCTTTTTCCTGTAGCAAGGAGCATCCCTACCTTTAGGAACCCCCCGCCCCCCGCCCCCCGCCCCATGTTTCATTGCGAAGGGCAAAGGAGTCTCTCCCAGTCCTGGTTTTTGCAGACTCAGCCTCCCAGGGCACAAACCCTCCACACAGTTGCTCGCGCCCTGGGTTCACTTTTATTCCCAGCCACATCTGGAGGCCAAAATTCATAAAGGTATTGCCAAACTTTACAACAGTTTACGGAGTTGGTACGTGAAGGGAAGGGGGAGCGAGCTCCTGGCTTGTGGAGTGTAGAATGGATGGGGAAGGCGGTGCGCAGATCATAAACCCCAGCGTGTTTATGAACATCTGCGGCCTGCTGCAGACGGCGAAGCGTGAGCGGGCGCTGTTTGTGTTGGAGGCTGAGCCCAGAGAGTTCCATGGTGTGTTCTCCGTACACACGCGGGCAGGCTCCCCTCCACGCCGGCGGAGGCCAAGGCAGGGAAACAAGGGCCGCTCAGAGGTGGAGGGCCACAGGCCCCGTGGGGGGCGTGCAGGGCCGGGCACCGGTGTTTACAGATGGGGTTGTGCAGTATGTGGGCCAGTTCTTGTGACGTACTTGAGGCTTAAAAAACGGTCATAAATCTGGTGTGTGTCAAACAGGGCTGGCATTTTCTTCTCCTTTCACAACCAGGTTTTGTGCAACCCAAAAAAATTTTTTTTTTTTTTTTAAATAAGAAATCCTCTAAACTCTCACCAACAGTGTGTGTGAATCCCACAGGTGGGGTACACCCCTAACCCCAGAGCATGCTGGAGCATTTTGGTGGGGTCTGTGGTCTCTCCTCTCCGCTGGAGGAGGGGGTGCCTGCTATTTTTTTTCTGTATTTTTAGAGATCTTAGATTGGGAATGGCCCCTCCAGGTGGACCAAGACATGGTTTTACCAGGGACAGGCCCAGTTTGCTTTGGGCCGGACGGGAGCGCTCTAAGCTGAAAGCCACTGCTGTCCTGCCATAAATAATCGCAGCCATCAGCGGGCAGTTCTGTAGGCCCCTGGGTGGGGGAAGGGTGTGTTGCTGGTGGCCGCCAGCCACGGACCCTCTGACTGCAGCGAAATGTGCTGGGATGTCCTTTTAGTGGGTGGTTTGGCTCTCTGGGACCTCACGTCTGAGGGGAGTCCACCAAAGAAAAGGGCACTTCTTGCGGTCAGAGCCTGGGGCTTGGCCGAAACACTTGGACGGAGGGAGTGTGTGCCTGGGAAGGCGTGACCCACCAGGAAGAGAAAAGTCCCCTGTCTGCGAGGCATGCGGCTGCCAGGTCTGTCCACTCGGGGAACAGTGAACCACTGTTGGGAAGCTTGGCCAGCCCCAGCGTCCAGGTGTGCCCTGGCCAGTCAGGTGTGTCATCCCATGAAGAAAAGCAGGAGGGTCCTAGTGTCCACCTCCAGTCCTGTTGCCACCCACCTTCTGTCCACCATGGCCACGCCAGAGCCTTCTGTGTGCGGAGGATGCGGCCCTCCGCACGGATCACCGTGGGGCAGGCTGGGTGCGGGGCTGGGGCCTGCCCTTTTCCCTTCTTGAGCCACCAGATCTTCACACGTTCTGTTCCCCACTGTCGACAGCGTGCCAGCCGAGCCCCGGGATCTGAATGATTCCCTGCTTTTCAGGGCTTTTTTCCTGGCCCCAGGCCCTGCTGGACTGCTGGGTTATTTGAGCAAGGTTGTTCAAGGGTGTGAAAGGAGTTGGCCCAAGAACGGCGGGCAGCAGCTTAGCCTGGTTGGGTGGGATTTCCCTGTGGGCTGTGGGTGGGGGCACAGCTGCGTGCCCAGCAGGGACCCCTGGAGTAAACCCAGCCACTGCTGAGGAGCCAGTACTTTTCCGTTGATGGGTGGGGCAGGGTGGAGGAGGACTTTGAGCCCCAGTGACCTAGCTGCCTAGGGATTTTCCAGGCCTCCCCTGGGGACGTTATCCCAGCTAGGGGCCAGGAATCAGGAAGCCTCCATTTATTTCTTAAAATCTACCCAGGCCTCAGGCTCATGGTGATAAAATGGAGACCCTGAGCAATGCCCTGGAAGACCAGCAGGCCACAGGGCAAGGGCTTGTGAGATGGGAGCTCTCCGCGAAGGCGGCTGCTCACCACCAACTCTGCTTCCTTCCTGTTGCTGCTTGGCCACGGGTGCGGGGACCAGGGGCTCGAGATCTGTGGCTTTCCCACAGTGGTTGTCTATGGTCAATGAAGGAAGGGCGCCTTCCCCGGGCACACACCCTCTGTCCATGCTTGTCCTTGGGGCTCCCTGGGCTCCCGTTCTGACCCTGTGGTGGCATCTGTGAACATGATGCGCATTCCCCAGCTCGTGATCTCCCAAAACTCGTTAGTTTCTTTGAGCTTTGTTCAGAATTTGCACTTGGCAGTGTGGCTGTGGAGCTGGGTCCACCCCCATTGTGCCTGTACTGCCAGAAGCCAGCTCCCTGTGCTGACTGCTGTGGCTGTCCTCGTGGTGTCCTGTAAGTGTGGGCTGAGCGTCCCTTCCTCCTTCCTGTGTCTGTGACCCTTTCTGCAGCCCCATGCCACTCTTCTTTGCAGAATCGTCATGACTTATAATAGAACACTGGTGTTTACTTGTTTATGACCCGTGTCCCTGTCCCGAACACAAGCCACATGGGCAGAGCCTTGTGCGTCAGCGTTATCACTGCAGAGTCCAGCCTAGCACAGCGTCCACTGCCCAGGATGCCCAGGCAGAACTGAGCTGGTCCCTCCGGGTGGGAGCCAGGGCAGTTACCCGGCCTGCTGCCAGAGAAGGGAAAAAGCAGGAATGCCATTTTCTGATCCAGCCTGATTGTTGATCTCTAAATGTACAGGTGATCAGAGCTGGGATCATTGTGTATTTATTTTAGACAAAGGAAAATATGAAGACAAGATGATAGTTTCTTCTTTGGGGTTGTGCTTTCTGCACTGGTGAATAATGACATGGTACTCTTCCTATTTAGAAGGTGTCACAGGTTTTTTGGCTCTGTGACTGGTGCATAAAGGTATTAGGTTCTGATTTGGTGTTAGTGTAAGAGAAGTCCCTATGTCCCTCTGCCATCGACTATGTGAGAGGTGGGCCAGGTCACCTTCAGTGCTGCTCCTCACATGACCACATCAAGTTGGCACTTTCTGCAGAGGGCACAAAAGAGTCTATGTGTTTGGTCATCCACCACAGCATCCCTTTAAACACAGCGTCTGCCTAGACACTGGGAACTTCAGTCTTCTTCAAAGCCTGTGATGCAGGGGCCCAGTGGGTGTGAATGTCTGCCATGTGAGGGTGGCAATGTGAGTCTTGCGGACCTGAGGTCTCACTGATACTCCAGGGCTGGCAGACCTATCTGAGTGCTGGGCCTGGCTTGGCCTCCCCCCCTGGTGTCTCCTATGCCAAAGCTGGGAGCCATTATTTTATTTAATTAATTAATTTATTTATTTTAAGAGAGAAGGACAGTGAGAGAGACAGAGACAGAAGCAATTTTTTATTGAGTTTTTCATGTGGCTTTCGTTGCTCTGACAGTTGTGTGTGTGGTGCTGGGCTTTGAACCTGTGTAGTTGTGCATGCCGGGCAAGTGCAGTAACCACTGAGCCACCGCTCCAGCCCCCACTTGTTTTATTGAACACACTTACCCAGAAGAAATGCCAGCCAGCAAATACCTACCCTGTACAACTTGTGCAGACCCAAGTCAAACGCCACCGCAGAGGGTGTGGAGGGTTTGGTTTGCTTTCGTTGGTCTTCCCTTGTCATCCGCACCCATCTCCAAAGGAACCTGAGTTCGGTAAGCACCTCTGCATTCCCCTGGGGGGATTTAGAGGTGTAAAATCCAGTATTTCCTAGGATTATCACCAAACTAGAAATCTAATTTTTAGGGACGCCATGTTCTATTAGTTTTTCTAAAGCTGGTAAAATAGAAGGTGCCGTGAGTGGCTTAAGCCACAGGAATTCATTCTCGCGCAGATCTGGACCTGGAGTCCACGGCGAGGTGCCAGCAGAGCAGGCTCCTTCTGAGAGCTGCTCTGAGCCGCTCCCCCTACTTCCGGCAGTTTTCTGGTTCCTCAGTGGCTAGAGCTTTGTCCTGGTTTCTGCCTTCGCCTCCACCCGGCGTCTCCCTGGGTCTGTGTGCGTGTGATGACGGCGGCTGTGCTCGGTCCTGAGGCCACCTCGCCTTGGATCTCACCCTCAACAGTGACATCCACAGTGACTCTCTCCAAACAGGATCACATTCTGTGACTCTCTCCAAAGAGCATCACATTCATTGGGGCTGAGGCTTAGGATTTCGGGGGCTTCTGGTGATTAACATCTCTGCAAGTGTGGAAGTTCCAGCTGAGACTTCTGATAATATGTCCAGCAGGAAGCTGGAAATTTACGGAGAAGGGCAGAGTCCACCTTTCCAACATGATTTCCTCCACACTGACACGGGGGACTCAGTGTCACTCTCATAAACGGAATCCAACATCACTTGACAAAGAGGGCCGGATGCAGTCACAGAAGATTTCGATTTTGTCGCCTTCCCAAGACCCTGAGCCTGAGAAATTTCCCTCTCTCTTCTTGGAGCCAGATGGAAGAAGCATTAAGGATTCAATAGCACCGGAAGGAAATGCTCTTCCTGCTGGCATTAGGACCAAAAGAGACCCAGGAAGGGAAACTATCGTGTGGCTGTCATTCAATGCCATGTCCCACTGTGACCAGTAGGTATCTCACGTACAGCTAGGTGACACTGCACCTCTGTTTTGGGAAATACCAGTCCAGTCCAGTGTCCTTATTTGAGGGCTGAATGAGAGGTGCAGGCTCCATTGCTAAGCAGTGGCAGTGCTGACCTAGACCAGTAGGGAGAGGACCTTTGACGATGGTCTGGGGACCTTTTTTGACTGTAACTACTGGGAGAGGCTACTGGCATCTAGTGCATGGGGGTCACAGAGGTTGCTAAACATACTGCAGTGCACAGAACAGCCCGTACTCCAAAGAACGTTCCAGGCCCCAGCACGGAGGAGAAACCCATCCAGGTCTTGTCCTCTGGCTCCCCGATGCCTCCTCTGCTTGATCCGCCAGCTTTAGTGTAATCCCTACCGCTCGCTCCAAAGGAGCAGGAAGGGGTTATGGTCTGGAACCTCTGAAGCTCCTGCGCCGTGTGGTGTTGAAGTTACAGCTGTTTCCTCAGTAGCTTTGACCGTGCAATGTTCACTTTCACCTGGTTTTCTCTGGAAATAGCCTGGAATCTGCTGGTGGCGTGATGGGCTCCTCCCTCTCTCCCTACACACGGGACAGTAGAGTGATCTCCACCTCCATACCAAATGGAGAAAGTTTACGGAGTAGCCTTTCTTAAGAGGAAACTCAAGTGTTTTACCTTCAACACCAAAAGCTGAACTGGTGGCAAAGCATGACTTCAAGGTACATCTGTCCCAGTAGGGACAGCAAGATGGGTCCACGAGCTCTCATAGAGCAAACCAGTTAGAGACACGCAGGAGCTACGGAGATTGCAGGCTGACGGTGTGGGAACTAAGCAGTGTGTGGAGGGAGGTAACCAAGCAGTACCAGAAGCCCATAGTACAAGGCTCTGGTGGATGCTGGTGTTAATTTGCAATTCTGCTCACTTCTCTCTGAAATCCCCAAGGTGATTGACATACCCCGTCTCCTCCCTGGTTGCAAACTCCACCCTTCCCTTGCGTAAGCTGGTGAAACTTTGCTTGCTGGTCGGTTGGTTTACTGCACCATCCTGCAGCCTGTGCATGCATCCGGTTCTGTGCACCGTGGAACTGGGCTGTGTTTCTGCAGCCGTGTCTGAGCACGTGTGCTTCACCTCGCACACACACCTTCATGTGCAAATCGATGCTCTGTAGGAGCCTGTGGATCTGTGTTCAGGGTGTCTGAGGCTTTGGACAAGAGGCTGGACCTCCCTTGCTTCACTGTCCAGCCCCCTCCTGTCTTCCTCTTGTGCAGCTGTGTCCCTCGGGGTCCCCATCTCAGTCAGAACCCTGACATGTGCTGATGAGACTCCCATCATCATCTCACTTCTGACTTTCGGTTGAGCAAAATCACAGTCACGGTCCTGCAGTTGGTGCTGTCACCCTGTTGAGGGACCAGGCTGGACTAGGCTGGATTCCCGGGCTGCTGGGTTCTGGGAGAAGCTCATTGCCATGTGCTCCGGGTGGCCTGGGGATCAGGAAGGAGCCAAGTTAAATAACCTTTGGATCAGGCTCCTGGTCACAGCACAAGCCTTTAAAATCAGCATGCCTGGCAGAGAAGGAATCATAGTGCTGTAGGATTTCAGTTTAATATTTTAAATTATCTGCATATCCTGGCCTGTTTAAATAACTTCTTTTCCGTTAGGATTTTCTGCTAAACCCAATGAAACTCACAACCACAGCATGCACATGGCTTCACAAGTAAATGAATCCTCTTTTTAGCTCTCTGCTGGCCTTTCTTCTGAAACTGTAGCTCTCCAACCTCCCCCAAGGCCTTGACTTGGTTCTGCAGACACCCCAGAGGTACAGGAAGGATGAGGGATGATGGTCCGGATTTGGCTGATGGAGAACATAGGAAGGCATCGATGCAGGTGTGAGGCCGTGCTGTACCTGGCCTTCCGTGAGGTCCTAAGCACCTCCCTGCAGCCTCATTTAGACACAGTCAAGCTGTCCTGCTTCCTTTCTTTGGCAACTGATTGATGACCTGTTGCCTGCCTGCCTGGTGGTACCCCACTTCCTACAGCTAGAAAGCACCAGAGTTGGCACTGACTCCCAGGTACGCCTAGCATCCTCCTTTCACCCAACCAAGTGAGCCCTCATTAGTGAGATGTATCTACCCTGCCACACAAGGAGGTGAGAGCCACCTTCCCTGCAGGCATGCCAAGCACGGTGAGCCCATACACATATGCAATGTAGGTTATATATAATACGCACACACAGGTACAGCATCCATTAGAATCCAAATCAAACAGCATGCACTTTAGTTATTTTCGGTGTCATCTTTTCTGCTAAGCCCTTGGCTCTGCAGGAGCAGGGATCTTCCTGTTCTTCTCTGCTTTTCTGGTGCCCAGTCTAACGCCTGGCACATACTAGGTGCTCTGTCAACACTGAAGTGCCCGTGTGGTATGCAAGGTCTTCTAGGCAGGGGTCTTGCATGTCAGAGTCTTGTCTTTGATGTAAGGTTGTCTAAGGAAGGGCCTGGTGATGCTTTTAGTCCATGAAAAGCCCACAGCGTGGCATGTGGTCACTGCTGTCCCCCATTAGGCTGCTTGGTTGCAGTGTGGTCCTGACCATGCACTGGGTGGGGAGGGTGAGTCTCAAGCCTCCCCCGCTGGACATCTGTCATTTGTCTACCCCTGGACATCAGCAGGGAGGGCACTGGGAGAGGGGGCCGGTGGTGCTTTCCGCAGCCTGTTGGTGTTTCCACTGAAGGCTTCTGACGTAGCATGGTCATGTGTGTCAAAGGGAGCGTGGACAATGTTCAGTACTCAGCCTGGGCGTGGGCTTTTCAACCATGTGATTCACGACCCCGACACTTATTTTCTTGCTGACACTATTTTAAGTGTCTGAACCCTCAAACCAGCCTCATAATAGGCACTGTTATTATACGCGGTTTTGACAGATGAGGACACTGAGGCACAGAGAATTTGAGGCATTTGTCGAAGGTTTATAAATGGTGGAGGTATGATTGCAACTGTATAATCTAGCTTGATTCTGGGTTTTGCTGCTTTAGAGAAATGTTTGTGAGCCATGGAGAGTTTCATCCACTCTGACCCTGACTCCTACATTTACTGGATTAGGATGTGCATTGGGTATTGGTTCTGGAAGTCTCCCTTGTCTGCTAGGGAGGCTACGCACCTGGCGTACGGATTGGGAGGTCATTTAGGAGGGTCCAGGGAACCTGGGGACCTGGACCTGGCCTTATGGCCATTTCCTTCTGCACTGGTCTGAACACCAGCCTAGCAAGGTAAGGGCCTCCTTCTCCCCCAGCCTCGCTGTACAGCTATTAAGTAAGGATTTGTCAATCAATAAATCAAGGCACCTGAAAACTGAACCAGGGAACCACACTGGCTCTTGCCCCCTTTCTTGATTAAAACAAACAACGTTGTGAAATGTCAACCTGTCAGGCGTTTGGAAAGTTTGCGGCATGGAAAGGCGATTACCCAAATGACTTTTTAAAAGTATGAGAATTTGCCTGGCTGAACGTTTTTTAATTAATGCTGTGAATTAACATTAATAACTATTCATAGCTCAGTGAGCCCGGCTTGGGGTGGGTTTAGGAAACATTTGGTATCTCTGGCAGAGGCAGATGTTGACCTGACTGGCAAGGGGGCCTTGGGCAGCTCTTGCAAACCTAAGGGACCTCAGGGCCCTGTTGAGCATGGGGATCAGAGGGGACAGGCTATCTGCAGGCAGGGTGTGTGCTTGTGTAGCTTCTTAAGAGCTTCTTATTAGCATGGGCGTCGCTGCTGCCCTGGTGGTCTCTTGGGCTTAAGGTCTCCTCAGTTTCCCCCCTCCTAATCTGGTGAACAAGCCTCTCAGGGGAGTTTTTGGGATTAAAAAACTGCTGCTTAGGGTCACACCATCTAAACTTACCTCCCTGATTTTCTGTGATCTCATTTTTCCTTAAAATATCATTGGAAAAGTGTTTTTGAGTTGAGCATTTCATTTTCCATTTAAGCATGGTGAAACCCAGACACGGGGCTCAGGCTTGGCAAGAGGGTGGTGGACCTGGGCCTGGGACACCTTCTGTGGTTCGGCCTATGGCTGGCTGGGAGCAGCATGCAACCACAGTGACATCACAAGCCGGGCCAGGGGATGCTGAGCTTCTGTTTTGCCCATGGGTACGGATGCCGTCTTCAGTGGCTGTCCCTGGGGCTGAAGATGTGGTTTGATGGGCTTGGAAACTTCCAAGTTTCTGTTGTTTTTTTTAAAGCACAGTGAGTGGGGCTCTGTCTTCAAGTTCAAGTTTGAGTCTGCTCAAGGAAGGTCTAGGAAAGAGTGAAAAGTGTGTGCAATGCTGGCAGCTCCAGGTGGGGGCAGGTGGGGAATGACTTCAGGGATGGGAGAGCCACCCTGAGCTCAGCCTTGGGCTGAGTGACCTGGACAGAGCTCTGCCATTGCGGAGGGCGGCCATGCCCCGCAGAGGGCGGTACTTAGATGCTCTCAGTTAACTGCGCTGCTCTGAGGCTTGTGAGCTGCACTGGGCTCCAGAAAGTTTAAAGCAGGGGCCTGTTGCCCACCCTAGAGGAACTAGAGGTCTCCTCGGAAAGCACAGATAACCCATCCCTCATTGTCCTAAGTTCAGTGCCAACTCAGGGGCACACACACTAAATGCTGTGGCCCAAGTGAAGTCTGAGAAGCCAGGTGGCATCTTGTGGGACAGGGGATGTGGCCTGGGCTTAGCTCAGAGGTGTTGGGGAGAGGCAGAGCAGAGAAGGTATTACAGGTTTGGGGAGCAATGCGCTTTGGCTAAGAGGGAGTCCTACAAACAGGACTGGAGAGGCGGAGGAGGCGCGGGGTACAGATGGCCTTTGATTGTAGGCAGAAGGGTTTGGTCTTGCGTGGAAAACAGAAGGGAGCCATCGAGGACTGTAGAGCAGAGTTTGGCAGAGCTGACTGATGTTTTAGCTGATACGCTTGGAGAACTACATGGAATGGACTGGAACAGGCAAATCTCAAGTGCAGGAGCCCAAATAGTGAGGGTTGTAACTGGAAGGCCATGGTCATCTTTACCCCTGGAGTCAGAGGATCTCAGGGCGGATGCTAACCATACCACTTACTAGCCTGGTGACCCTGAACAAAGTTTAGATCTTTCCCTGCCTCGGTTCCGTTATCTTTCACACGCAGAAGCTAAGACTCATTCATTTGTTTGGCAAACGAGTGCTTGATTCATTTGTATGCTTGATCCTACAGTGGAGGAAAAAAAAACTGTTCGCACCCAAGGACCGAACAGTCTCAGGTATGGAGACGCAAACAAAATAAAATTAATAAATGTGATTTCAGGTGAGGTGAAGAACACAGGAGGTGTTCTGCTTGGGTGGCCTGGGTAAGGGGGTCGTCAGGGAGGTCCTCTCTGAAGTGCTGAGTGGAGACTTTGCACAAAGTATTTCAGGCCAAGGAAACAGACAGTGGCAAAGACCCCGAGGCACCAAAGAGCTTGGTGTTTTCCAGAAGGAGATGGCCAGGGGTGGAAGAATGATGAAGCAGGGCGGAAGTGAGGTAAGATGAGGAAGGGTTGATGAGGGAACTAAGGAACATTTGCAAAGGGCTGGAACATGGTAAGCGCTCCATGAATGGCATTGTGATTATGGGAACACCCTATTCCTCTGCTCTTACACTGCCATGTCGAGGCGTTAGGACAGGGCCTGATGATGTCATTTGGATGTGGTGGCTGGGATTCTATCAGGAGCCTATGATCAGCCTGTCCCAAGGGCAGCTGACAAGCTGCAGCTTAGGAACAAGGTCCGAAGCAGGAAGGTGGGGATGTTGGAGGAAGTGGGGAAAGGATAGGAATTAGGCTGGGCCCAGGAAATACGCGAAGCTATCGAACACACCTTTTCATTTGGTACTGATGGAGAAACAATCGTAGTCCTGCTTTACATCCTGAAATAGAAATACCAGCTACGGTGGCAGCGTTCATAGAAGGAGCAAGAAGAGCGAAGCGAGTCACTGCTGCGATCTTTGTTTTCAGTTGAGAAAATGGATGCTTGGAAGGTGACCGAAGGGACACAGCCAGCCGGTTGTCACGTTATGATTTGGACCCCCCACCCCTGGAATGCATGCGTGTGCGTCTGACTTTGAGCACTTCATGGTTTGCTAAGGATTTTTCTCTCTGTGTCTCCAGCCCTCTTCCTGGCTCTCTGGGGTTCTCTGGTCCATCTTCAGTGCCCTCTGCTCATACTGACAGCAGATCTGTCCTCAGAATGATGCTTAGATTGCTGTATTCCCTGCCCAGGAAAAGGGATACTTTTCTTTGCTGCCTCCTTCCTCCTGCTAAGACTCCTCCATCTAGGCAGCCTGGAGTGGGTGTTTATCTCTTTCCAGAAAATACACGCCTGCCTCCACCACTTGAGGTGAGTCTGAGATTTGGCTGGAACTCCACAAAGATTGTGATCAGCTGACGGTGTGTTTGCCAGTTCCTGCGTTCCCTTCCCTCTCCAAAAGGGCTCACCCTGAGTTCTGTGCAGAGCGCAAGCAGCGTTTTCACCGCTGCAAATCAGAGGCAGTTACTTAGAAGTTTGCTTTCCCACTAACACATTTGTCCTAGGAAAAAAATATCTTCACATGCACACACGCAACACCCATGCGTGTTTTTTTAGTCGCCCACGTAGAGTAAGCCCTGCTCTGAAGAGGGGGAGCTTGGTTCTCATGCCATGTAGCCCCCCACGTTGGCCTGGAATAGCAGCCTTGCTCTTTGAGCCTTTGGCTCTGATGAAGAGGTGCATTTCCTGGGGAGATCACGTTCTCTCACCTCTGCCTGCACTGTCACCCCATCTCCCGTGGGGATGCTGAACACCACCTCTGTGCTGGCGTGTCTTTTGATCTCTGGGCACGTGGTCATTTCAGCTCTGATTTAGGAGTCTGGGTAGGAAATTATCTTCCCCAACAGGAACCCCCAGAAAGATACCAGAAAACAAAACAAAGAACTCGCCAGCTGCTATCATGTTTGTTTTTGTTAGATGAACGATAATCCTCCCCTGTCAACTCGCCTTGGCGCTGTGGGAACCATGCTGCCGTGATCTAGCAGAGGAGATGGGCGCTCGCTCCCTACGACAGCCTCCCCTGGAAAGACTCTTAGGAGGGGATGGGGAGGAAGGGGGGGAAGAGAAGTGCGTTTAGAGAAAGGTGGACATGTCAGTTTTCTAAGTAAACATTTCAGAGTTGAGCCCCGAGAATTAGGAAACATTGCCTCCTGGGAGAATTAGTCAGCTCCTTCATTTGCCCTGAATTAGTATCAGCCTAGGAATCCCTAGATTTGGGGTGCCCTAACTTTTCTTCTTGTAAACAATTACCTATCTATCTGTTCATCTGCCACCTGCCTCTCTTTCTGCCTCCCTTCCTTTCCGTCTCTCAGTACTTACTCTGATTTTTGCTGGAGTGGGGTGAGGTGTACAGAGTCCCGGCGGCCACCTCACCTTAAAGCCCAGCCTGGATGGGATGAGGAGGGGCTGGCAGGAGAGAAGGCCTTTCTACCTTCCCTCAGCAGGAAAGTTGGAGAGATAAATGAGCCGTAATCCTGACCTGGGGGCAAATCCCAATAAAGATCCAGGTTAATTTTTCCTGCCGATCCAACCCTCGAATTCATTGTGAGAATTAGACAGTTGTGTGGCATTAATTTGCCAGATCAGATTGTATAATTATCTTTTATAGGCCTGGGTGTGATGCATGCTTGGTGTTTATGCTGCAGGGGGCTGAGAGCGTGCATTTGGACCTCGGAGTCCCTGCTCCATCCTGCCAGCCTGCAATTCTCACTGGCAGGCGGGGGTGGAAGGCTGCTGGGGCGCTGCCTGGTCAGAAACGAGCCCAGGGTGCCAGGGCCTCGGATGAACCTGCCTGCTCTGGCAGGAGAACTTTGGACAGAAACCAGAGTGAAAAGGATGAACCCATGGGCAACTGTGAGGGGCAGATCCCCGAGTGGAGTGGGGCCCTTCCAGAAAGATCTAGAGCAGCAGCAGAGGGCTCATTCAGCAAGGGGCCTCTGTAAAGTCGGGCACGTTTGGTGATTCTGAAAACGTAGATAACTTCAGGTCCATGTTATGAGGCTCATGACCTTCGACACTTCTGTCCAGAGGATCCATTCTTATAAAAAGTCCAATTTCATGACCACAGTGGTATAAGGATGAACAGAGTCCAGGCTGGATTGATTGTGATCTAGGCATTAGGATTATAGTCACTTATATGGTGACTATATATTAAAACAAATGAGACCATTTTCATGAGTCCCATAAAGTATGTCTAGCCAGTGGGTGTGTTGGCCTTGGGTAGCTTCTAAAAATGCTTCTAGAATGTAGGGACAGTGCTCCTGAGAGCTTCGTGGCCTATTTTGTCATGAAAAAGGAAGTCCCTCCCCTCTGATTTGGACCCATTCATAAGGTCCAAGAATGTCCCCCTTCTGCTGTCTGAGAAGTCTCTGTGAGGTGTTGCAACCATCCCCCCCTCCCTGGTCCTGTGCCTGGGGCCTCTGTTTCTGTGTTGCTTATTGAGACCCCAGTGCTCTTTGGAGAAGGTGACGGGTTTGTGGGAATGACCATATTCCAAGGTGGTGTCTTCTGTCCTCACCTGGGGGCTTTTGTTTCTGGGTTCCTCAGTCAGAGGTTTGCAGGAGGAGCAGGCGGAGCGGGCCCTTTCATCTTGGTTGGAGGTGTTTTGGCAGCCGTATTTGGGCCAGGAACTGTTAGGTGGTGCCTGGCTCAGGCATCAGGGGTGTTAGGAAGGAACCAGCGAGGTGCGAGGTGCAGGAAGAGGCAGGGATTGGAGCAGGCTCTGGTGGTGGCAGTCTCTGGGTTCCTGCAGAGGCCTGGTGTTGGCCAGGTGTGGCGTGCTTCTGTTGGCCTGCTTCAAAGGGTGTGCCACCCATTCCCTGGCCTGCTGTCCTGAGCAGTGAGGATGGGCAGGGCTCATGTGGTGGGGAGGTGGCTCAGGTCTCAAGGGCAGAGGCCAGCCAGAGTGTGTATGACAGGGAGTCAGGATCCCTGGGCAGCTGGGCTCCTTGGGAGGCCAGGGTCTCCATGCCAACACTAAAGGCCAAGGGGAAAGAGACCCCGGAGGTTCTAGGGACAGGATTGAAACAAACATTCTGTTCAATGCTCTATAGAGGAGCATTTTGTGCCAGGGTTTGGATTGCTTGGAACCAGAGTACAGAAAGGGTGAGGGCCACTGTCTCTTGGGATGTGAGCAATGCCCCTGCCCCATCTGGTACTCTGCAAGTCACCTGGACACATCTCCAGGCTTCCTGGAGGAAGTGTCCACCCCAGAGAGGAAAGCTATGGCTGGAGATAGATCTGGGGTCAACTGGCCTGAGGTCCCTCAGGGGCATACAGGAGGCAAGAGAAGGCCGCTCTAGGCTGGGCCACCCACAGTGTGGTCTAAGGCTACAACATTGGGTTCACCCAGGAACGACAGAAATGCAAAGTCATAGGCCTCCACCCCACACCCACTGAATTCACATTTTAGCAATGTCCCCAGAGGCTCCTTAGACTTACTGCAGAATTTTTAGAAATCGCCCCAGTGCCTAGACCTCTCTGTAGACCCATCAGAACCTCGGGGGTGGGGCCAGCTTCCATAGAAATTTACAGGTGGTATGGGTGGGGGGAGATTCTGATGGGAGGCCTAGTCCTAGAACCTCATCTGTGAGTCCCTCCCTTCCCTACCAGTCTACCCCCACTCATGAAGCCCCCTCACCACCACCATGTCCACCTCCACTCTCTCCCTGGCCTCTGCCACCAAATTGGCTGACTTGAAACTTCATGGGGGCAGGGTGAAGAGTTAAGGCTAACTCCTGTTAAATTTGTATCTTCCCTGGAGGGCTGATGCTGAAGCTGTTTCCCTTCATCTGGACTTCAGCTCCCACGAGTATAATAATTTGCTGAGGATGGCTTGGGTGTTGGGGTGACTTTGCATCAGTAGGAATGGACGAGCTCTAGATGCCAGGGTTGGAGTTGGATGGCGTGGTGGTGTTCGGCCAGCTGCCTGTTGAGCTCTCTGGCACGTGCCAGCCAGCCAGTCAGGGTACAAGTATAGTGTAGTCCATAAGGGCTACAATGGTCTGGTTGCTTTGTCCGGTGGTCCAGAACCTCTTGCACTCAAGGCTGGACCTGGAATAAGTTCATGGGCACGGTAGCTAGAGACAGGCCCTGCAAACCTGTTATAGGCCGTCCCCTTTCTCCTTCCTTGCTGTGGAGAGCATTGGTCATGGGACAAACCCTAGAGAACCAGCCCGGTCCCAGGAGCTTACTGGTGTGTGATGCCTACTCTGCCAGGAACACAAGCGCCACCCAGACGATCCTTTCTGTTGTGTATGAAGGTGACAAGTTTTCTGTTTCAAATCTGATAGTCGTCTTTTCCCCTTTCTGTTTCTTCTCTGTTTTCATTTGCCAACCGAAGGGTCTAGAATGATTCCTTTGAGCTTAATGATGGGGAAGTGTAGAATAGGGCTATTATCTTTAAACACCTTTTGAAATACTACTCTTCGGGGTGTCTGAGTTAGATTGAGCAGAGGCCGGATTTAAAGATTAAGTCTCTATTTTAGCAGCAGCAACAACAGAGCTCCTGCCCATATCAGCATAGGATTGTTCAGGAATTCTATGGCCTACTGGGAAAGAGCCTCGCTCTCGGGAAGCCCACAGAGGAAAGTGTAATTAATAATAGTGTAGCTGATATTTATGGAATGCGTGATAGGGGCCAGATGTGGAGCTAGAGGCTCCTAATGTGTTAGGCCTCTTAATGAAGTCAAATAGTAAGTCAGACATGCAAGAGCAGAATCATAGGTCTTTGCATAAAAGGCCCAATAAAGATAGAACCCAGTGTTTGTGCGTAGTTTGTTTCACAAAGTCTATTGTGAATTTGAGCTTGTTCTAACTTGAAAAAAGTTGCAATCCAATGTGATATCCGTTTACGCTGCGTTTATTCTAGGTCTAATTTATCATCTTAAAAACTCTTATTTCAGGGCTAGAGTAGTGGCTCAGCACTTGCCTGGCAGGCGCAAGGATGTTGGTTCAAACTCCAGCACCACATACACAACAAAGTGCCCAAGCAATGAAGGCCACATGAAAAACTGAACAAAATTTGATTCTCTCTTTCTCTCTCTCTCTCTCTCTCTCACTGTTCCTCTCTCTTTAAAAAACAAAAACAAAATAAAAAAATCTCTTATTTCTTTATGAGTATGTGTTGGCTTGCTGCATCATCAGAAGTGAATTGCTGCGTTTTTCTGTGAATTCGTGTGGCTTTATTCTGTGTTGAAGAAGCAGTTGAACTCCCTGGGGGTTGGGGAGGCTGTCAGGCACTCAGTGGCCGCTGTGCATTTGTCGAGCCTGCAGATGAGTCCCTGTTTCCTGGTGTAACCCTCTCCTTATTTCTCTAGGTGAACTCAGAGGTGTTCTGCTGACTTGGTGGGAGCTTCTACCCAAGAAGGAAGGCCCGGGGGACAGGTGAGTTGCACTCGGCGGTCAGCACAGCTGCACCCGTGACTCTTCTTGCTTTGGGGTTTTTGCTCCGTTGCAAACCCCTTGCAGGGACATCCCTGAGATGCTCTTGTGTGCCATCCCAGTTGGCAGGCAGGAGAGACATCAGAGAGGGCCCAGAGACCTAGATTTGTTGAGAATAAGCAGTGAAGTTACTCGGGTTTAACTCCTGCATCTTGCACAGCTTGGTCACATGTGTGCAGCCTATAGATGAGGAAACAGAGATACAGTCACTTGTCCAAGGTCACACAGGTGATTTGCGAGGGACCCAGGATTCAAAGCTAGGTCCATGCCATTGCTGTGGTGTACTGCTGCTCAGAGTGATGGTTTCTCACCTGCCCCAAGCACTTGCCCCGTGGAGTCCACCGCAGAGCACAGAGGTCTTTCAGCACCCCCAGGAGGTGACGCAAAGCCTGGGTGTCTAGGAGGTAGAGGGGCAGGCGGAGGGCAGGCACCTGCTGGCCTGCGGAGAGAGACTGTGGGCAGGGTTGAACAGGATCTTAGAACCTTCTGGAGGACGGCTGCACGAAGCCTGGTCCTCAAAATGCAGAATGTGGAATAAGTAGCCGCTCCCTTCACGTAAGGGCAGATGGGCCCATGGCGGTCTAGGCCCCTCCATCCGCAGCCATCCTGACTGTAGGTCTCCGGTGTTGGTACTGAGTGGGAAGCTCAGAATGTGGGCATTTGGGGGCAACAGATGGTCTCTGCTTCTCCTGCAGAGCCTGTGCGGTGCTAAGCAGGGGTTTGTGACAAACACGGTATGTTACCAATGTGTCCTCACCGTCCAGGGTGGCACTGAGGAGTGTGAGCCCGCACACTTTGTTGCCAGGCCTCATGACCTCCTGTCTCTGGACTCTGGTTTCCCTATCTGTAAAATGGAGTCAGCAACGATAGTCCTTTCTGGGTTGTGGAATGAACTGAGAGCAGACACAGTGACGTCACCAGTCCACTGCCTGACACTGTGGCTAACTAAACATTCTGTAAGCATCAGTGTTTTCTGTTTTGCTTTCCATCTTGGATAAACTTCTAAGCCTCAGTTCCCTCATCTGTGCCATGGTGATGCCCATTCCCTACCCCAAGAGGAAGCCTGATAACACAGGTGTGGGTTGTCACCGGCTCCCTATTAGTTCCTGTCCTCCCTATTGCCATCTCAGTCCACATGGATCAGTGACAAGGAGGGCCACCGGTGGGTCCTCGTCCACTTGCACAATAAGTCCCGACAGTTTCTAGCCATTTTCCGTGTAATCCTCTGCCCTCCTCTGCAGACAGCTGGGGCACCCACCGAGTGGCTCCCAGGCTCCCCCCTGCCCCCGCCGTAATCCTATTTGCATCTTCCCTCAGCCTCGTTCTTCAGCCTGCTATTCAGCAGGACACTTTCCCACTTTAAGAAATGTCATGCCCTCCATATTTCATCTGAGCAACCAAGTCTCCTTGGACGCTGCATCTCATCTCTGTCACCTCTTACTCCCTCTTCTTTGTGTCCCCCAGGACTGGGCTCTGGTGCCGTGTCTCAGTGCTCACCAATCCTTTCTTCCTGCTCTATCTGTGGGCCTTTCCCACCTAAAGGGCTGCTCCCTCACCTGGCCCACAGTCTCACCTTCAGGATGTCACCTGCAGGGTTGGCTCTGCCTCCCCACCGGAGGCTGGAGCTGGTGGGTGTGGAAGGGAGGCTTGTTTCACTTCTTCACTGTCCACCCTGGGATCCCAAGGGTGCAGATGAAGTACACAGGTGGGGGATGGGGTGGTCTCATGGTGGAGCATGGCCTGAAAGGAGTCATTTGTGAACATCTGGACCTGGGCACTGCCTGCCTGTAGGGGTCGGGGGTACTTAGTGAGGGACTCCAAAGGGATTTGCAGATGAGCCGTGGCTATGGCCTTTCTGAAACAGTACCCTCTGCCTTCGCCAGCCCTCGGCCCTCCCCGACCCGATGCCAGTTCAGCCTCCCTCCCACCCGCTGGTCATTCCTTCCTACTCCTCAGGGGCCTCCCAGCAAAGCAGACCCCATCCTGCTTCGTGGAACTTGCCTTCTGGTGGGGCAGGAGAGAGACACCGATGGGAGAAAATGGTCCATGAGTAAAGGATCTGGTAGGGAAAGCGAGACAGTGGCTGGAGTGCGCTGGGCAGGGGCAGCACCGAGCAGGACTCGCAGGAACAGGGTGAGGAGGGCAGGGGGTCCAAGCAGGAGGGACACTGAGTGTGCCTGTTTCCCTCCTGTCCCATCATACACACATGGCAGCTGAAGGACGGTGAGGGAGGAGGTGAGCTGTCTCGCTTGATTCTCAGTGGCCATGGATTTGGGATAGCTGCTACATCGCGGCAGAGGGTCCTTCTCCTCCTGCTCCCCCACCTGCAGAGCCACCAGGGGTCGCACTGGCATGATGCAGGCCCAGCAGCAACAGATGGAAAGGCAGAGGCAACAGGAAAATGGGTGGGTAGGAGAACAGAGAATGCCTGCCTCCCACTCCAGTTGTGTTGGGGTGCTGAGGGGTGCTGGGCGTGCTCACGGGACCTCTGGCAGTGAATCATCATGCCACAGGGTGACTGACAGCCGAGACCCTCCAGTGCGGTCCCCAGAGCTCTTCTCTTGCTGTCGTGCAGCCTGGAGCCTTCCTCTCCTCTCCCTCCTGCAAGAGCACAACTTGGCAGGTGCAGAAATGAATGGGGTCACCAAGGTTCTTCTTGCGTCTTTCCCAACCTGCGTCCGGAATCACCAGGGAGGGGCCAGGCTGCGGGTGCCCTAGAGTTCACATCTGATACTGTCGCCTCTTAGAATGTGTCCAGGAAGACCTGATCTTGGTGGTTGCTAGTAAATGTCCCGTGCAACCTGAAAATGCAGCCTGTAAGAGAATGGCTGCCAAGTGCCTTCCTTGGGGACTTCTCCATTGCTCCTGCATATAGCGAAAGAGCCAGCTGAGGACCTGCTCTATCTGATGAGGCCAGGGGTGTGTGTGCAACTCACTGGAAATGCTTGGAGAAAGAAAGGGGCAGTAGGAACGACAGGATTTCTATTTGCGTTTCTGCGAAGTTGGAGTGTGACTCCGCAGGGGACACTTTCCCAGCCAGTGCCCCATGCTCCTGCCTCCAGTCCCAGTGGGCCAGGGAGATGGGGAAGATGGTAGCCTGACCTCCAGTCCCTGGAGCAGAAGTTGGGAACAGGAATGTGATGGCGTTACTCCCATGCACTGAGTTTGTGTACTTCCTTTCAAAGATGGGTCACACACACTACCTCATGGCCATGCAGGCTCCTGCGTGGGATCAGCAGGAGGAAGGAATATATTTTACTGATGAAAAACCTGACACCCAGGGAGGAGGCCTGCTTTCCTCGGCGCCATCCGTCATGCGTGTGTGTGGCAGGGAGGGAGAGGAACCACGGCCCAGAGGATGATGTCTACCATGATGGTAATTGAGAGTGAAAAGCCCAGGCTCCAGGGAAAGATGTGAGTCCCGGATCTGAGCAGTGGGGGATGATCTCACCCAGGGACCAGAGCCATCCAGAGGACTCCAGACGGAACTTCCCCTCAGAGTCCAACTGTGAGTCACCCTGGTTCCTGTCCCTGCAGCGGGCGCATCCACTTCACCGGGGGACATCATGGACACTGGTCAGGCCTAATGACTCACACGGTCTTGAGCCAGCTCTGGGGTGGAGTCTCTGTCCCCCTGGCACATGGACCTTTAGTGCTATAGATGCAGCCTGGCAGGCCCCTGGCTTTGCTCCTTCATGCAAGCATGTGCCCTGGTGAAGGTCAAGCAGGAGCCACTGAGAACGGATCTGAAGCACGGTTTGTAAAGTCCGGGGGTGGGGGGAGCTCTGTGGAGGTGAGACAGCCGCAGCTGCAGATCTCTGAGCCCCGGGGGTGAGTTTGGCTGACACCTGAGAGACAGGAGCGTAACCAGACCTCAGCGCGCTGTGCACAGTGCTGAGACGAGCGGGGTTCACCCAAAAGACCAGCGCCTGGCAGGGCGTCAGATTTCCTACCACACCCGGATCGCAGCCTCTGCTGACATTTCCCCTGCTCGGGTTCCATCTTCCGAGGAGAGAAATAGTGTCATCTTCCCTCAACCTGTCAGTCTCACACCTGCCTGGAGCCCTTGGCGGTGAGACAGCCGGTGCTGTCCAACCTGATGTCACCTGTGTTGACTGTCTGTGTTAGAAACCAGGCAGCGAGAGGGACTTTCTGAGGATTAAAAAAAAAAAAAAAAAAGCAGTAAATCCCTAAACTATTTAGGGAGTTTGGGGTGATTTTTTAACCTTTTTTTTAATTATTATTTTCATGGTTTTGGTTTTCCTCTCTTAACTTTTCTATTTTTAATTTAAAAAATAATAATAATGGTAAGAGCAGATAGAAGAGAGGGAAAGGAATTGTCCCCAAATACACCTGTGTTCTTCCCTCAGATGCCTGTCTTTGGTGTCTGTCTGGGAGAGGGGTCCTGAGAGATTCACCCCAGGGCCTTACAAGCCAGGTGGCCACAGGCTTGGCCTTAATGGTCACCCGACAGGTAGCGTGTTCAGTCACTGGACTCAGCTTCCCCAGCTTTAGCCTCAGTTCCTCCCACAGGTGAGGAAGGTGACTTATTTACCTCGCAGCTTTGTCCTTCAGCTCATCAGTTCTGGAACTTTCTATTTCTAGTCTCTTTTCCAAACAAAGAAATAGGGGGTGGGTAGGAGAGCAAGGCCAAAGGTGAGGAAGGCCTAACCAGCCTCGGGCATGGGTGCCCACCTCTTAGGTCTTGTTTTTCTTAGCTCATCAGACACCTTTGGGACAGTGAGTCAACTGTCCCTGCTGGGGGAGTGTGAGGAGGAGGGGTGCAGAGCCCTGGTCACTCATGGGGATGGTGTTTGGCCAGCTCCACTGCGTCTGGCTGGCCTGGGAACGAGGTAGGCCCAAGGTACGGACATGCGTGTTAGTTGGCCAAGGTGTGGGAGCCGGTGCAGAGGGCCGGCCTCCGGGTGACTCAGTGTACTTGCAGACTATAAAAGGGAAATGACTCACTTCCAACCCTGAACAAGAACTCCTAAGGCGAGGCCGCCAGCACCTGTCTGGGACGTGGTTAGTTATTAACGCTGCCAGTAAGAGCGCCATGGGAACCGAGTGCTGGCTACACGGCAGAGACAGCTTGCAGTCTGCCCTCTGGTCTTCTCCTGGCTCCTCTCTGCCTGTCCCCAAATGCACAAGGATGTTCAGTTTCACCCAGGTTGCACCTTGAGGACGCAGATTTCTGAGGGATGGAGAAAGGGACAAAGAAATACATTGGGGAGAGGACATCACAGCTAGCCTTTTTGTCCTATTGGAGGAGCAGGAGTCAGCAAAGTGGGGCTGACACAGCCTGCCCCACCTGCAGGTGCCAACCCCAGGGTTCTGCTTCCTGCGGCTCTGTCAGATCTGGAGAGAAGGCCTTTGGGTGGTGTGGGCCCCATCAAAAAGGAACTGACTCCGCCACTTCCCCTGGAGGCCCTGACCTGAGTATCGTTAACTCATGCCCCTGGACCTCTGGCCCCAGACAGGGGTAGTGTTTGTCTTGCTCTACTCTGCTCCAAAGTCGCCCAACCACCTCCGGTGCAGAGGGCCCCCGCTGTGAACACCTCTCCAAGGCAGGTGGAAAAGCTGTCACTCAGAAGTTGAGCTGGGAGTTCCCATCAGCTTAATCCTTTCTTTCTCAAGCCTGAAAAGATACAGAAAGGGCAGCTTCTCCCAGACCCCAGAAGACGTGTTTCACTGCTCTTGGGGGAAGCCCAGCCTGGCCGCAAGTCATGTTGCCAGCTCCCAGGGCTGTTCCTTCTGCTTCCAGCCTGGGACAGGGGAGCAAGGCTGATGGGACAGAAAGGCAGGAGGCTCCGCAAGTCAGGCTCCGCGGAGTCCAAGAAGGAAACTCTGGGCCCAGAGGGGAGAGACAGGCCCTGATGTTTGCCACCATCTCTACAGAGCCCCCCCAGGGCTCACGGGCAGCACAGTGGGTGTGGAGCTGCCATTACCTGCCTGGGTTGCACAAGGAGGGCTGGGCAGGAATCCGCAGTGAGCTCCCTGGGTGGCCATGAGCACCCCATGGGACAGTTCCACTTGTAAAGCTTCCCCATCTGCAAAGTGGGAATAATAACAACACCTGTCCTGCTAACTTGGGTTTATGTGAGGCCAGCTGAGATCACCCAGCATGTGACAAGGCTTGGGAGTGGCTAAGGGCCACCCAGATGGGGTTGCAGCACCAGGGTGCTTATGGTGATTAGCAGCAACACAGGCCTGAGGTTGGGGCTCCCTGGAGGGTGGCGTTATAGGCACCCACCTGTGGCTTAAGAGCTTCTTGGGCCTCCCTTAACTGATAAGTCATCCACCCCGTGGGTGTGCTTTGTCTCGGCCCCTGAAGGAGCAGACAGCTGCCCTGGGCTGCTGCAGAGAAGGCTCTGCTGCCTCTGCCCCTTTGCCTTGGAGGTCGGGCAGGTACAGAAACAGAGCCCAGGGCCCGGTCTCTTAGGATTTCTCGAGGAACCCAGAATGGCCACAAAGCAGAGTCCCCTTCTCGGTCTGGACGGTGTAATCATTTGAATGCTGATTTAGGTGTGTCCTGCTATGGAATTTGTCCTGGTGTGTTACCTTCTGCCATCAAAGAAGACAGAGGCATATAGAAGTGTCAGATTTTATCCCAGAGTTCAGTATACCAAGAAGGTGTTCTGCAAATTTGGTCATTGAATATAAAAATAGTCTAATTCTTAGCATTTTCTTTTCTTGTGGTTTATTTTGCTTTGTAGAAGTCCATGCATTCACTGAAAGGAGAGGTGTTGAGATTGAGGGAGCATCCCGGACGGGGCAGCACACATCCCTCAGTGCCCACGGCTGTTAAATAGTTTGGGTACAATCCCTGCTCTCATGAAAGCCATTGCTTTTGGCCAATTATTTGCATCTTCTCTCCAGACCTGTGATTTCCTCTAAGTCTTTCTGGTTTCTGCTTGAAAACATCCATGATGGAGACTTTCTCTCCCGAGGCCACATTGGTAAATCCAACTGAATGGGAGAGAGAGAGGCTGCAGGCTATCTGCAGTGTTTTAAGTAGGGTTCCCCCAAAATTCATGTCCATGTAGGACCTCAGAGTGTGATTTGGGCAAAAGGTCTTTGTAGGTTCTATTAGTTAAGGAGCTCAAAATGAGATTATGCTGGACTTAGAGGAGGTGCTAAACTCAATGACCAGTGCTTAGAAGAGAAGAAGATGCAGAGAAGAGCGTCCAAGGATGAAGATACAGCTGGAGCACCAGGTCTGCAGGCTGAAGTGGAGAAGCTGGGGGAGAGGTCTGGAAGATTCTCCCTCCCAGCTCCCAGAACAACCAACTCCGACTTTGGAATCCTGACGTCCAGAACCGCGAGAGAATGAATTCCAGTTGTCTCAATCCCCTGTTCCTGTCACAGCAACCTTGACATGCAGATGTCCTGACTCTACTTGATCTCTCTGCTCTAAATTCTCCCAGTTCCTGTCTCTGTCCATAGACAGGGAGCCTCCCATCCTTAACTCATGTCACTCTGCAAACAGGCGACTTACAGCATCAGAATTACAAGCTGCATACCATCAGACAATTGATACGGCAAGAAATATTTAGGAACCACCCAGCCTTAGTTATATGATGTGAATCCTTTACTATTAATAGTTCAGTATTTTTGTGATTGTTCAGTATTTCATTGCAAATTTATGGCAGTTATTTTTGAACGGTGCTTGGATGTTTCTGATGAATTTTCCTATTTGCTGTGAGATAAACCCCTGAGGACAACCCTTTTGGCAAGAACATAACTCCTACTGTATTAGTTTCCTGTGGCTACTGTAACAAATCGCCACAAACTTGGTAGTTTAAAACAACACAAAGTTCTCTTACAGAACTGAAGGCCAGAAGTTTGGAAGGAGGCTCTGGGGCTGAAAAAGGCTGTCTTCTCCGGGAGGCTGCGGGAGAGTGGGTCCCACATTTGTTGATTTGTGATCGTATCACTGTAGCCTCTGCCATTGTGGTCCTTTTGCTTTTTCTCCTCTCTTTAGTCAAATTTCCTTCCTCTTTCCTCTTATAAGGAGGATTATGATTGCGTTTAAGTCCCACCCAGATAATCCAGGACAATCTCCCTTATCTCAAGATCTTTGATTTAATTCCTTTTGCCGTATAAGGCAACTTTCATAGTTGGCAGGGATAAAACTTGTGGCTGTGTTGTTTTCCTGCTCTTTATTCTGCAGGGATAGAGAGAACAGAGGGTTGTGCTCTTATTGAGCTTCTCACCAAATCCATGACTCTGTCCTCACAGGAAGTTCCCCAAAGTCCCTAAGTGCCGACACAGGTTGAAGGGCGGTACCTAGGTTGTGTGCAGAGATGCCTGGTTACGCAGACAGAGCTGTCCTCTTTTTCTGCTGTCCCTTTAAGAGCTTTCTTAGCTCTCTTGGGAGTGAGATCGCCTGGGGGAGGGGAGCTGGAGACTGAAATCCTTACAGGAATCATTTCAAGTTCACCCCTAGGAAGCTCAAGGCTAATGAGATAATTCCTATTAGGAGAGGGAGGAAATGAAGGTGGCCTGACTTCCTTTCTGTCTCTAATTTATATGATTCACTGAAACTTCCCCTCCCCCTGCACCCCTGGGGCCCCCTCCTTCAGTTGCCCCTTTGAATTCTGGTTCCACTGTCCACCCGCTTCTGCCGACCTCACTCTGGTTTCCAGCAAGTCCCAGCATGCCCGGCAACCTGGGGAGGTTGCTGCGTTCTGTTCCTGGTGGCTGTGCCAGAGATTCTGTCCTCTTCCCAGAGCCTCGCCCAGCTCCCCACCCACCCCTGCTGGACAGCACTGGACTGGGGCCTGCAGGACCCAGCGAAGAGAAGAGCTGTCGGCGGAACAGATGGTTCCAAGGGACCCAGGAGGCCAGCGCAGCCAAGAGTTTGTGTCCCTCCTTCTTCCCCCTCCCTGGACTTCTAGGGGAGGGGACAGCAGGTCATTTTCTTCCTGTTTTGCTCAGCTGCCTACACTTTTGGTCAAAGTTCTCTGCAAACATGAAAACTCAGTTTGGGTCTTTAATTGAAAAAGTGTGAAGTAACCCAAACACTAGGGTTTTTGAAGTTCAGATGAAATCCTGGGAACACATCCGGGGAGAGAGAGAGAAAGAGAGACGGTCCCAGAGGGGGAACCTGATCTCCTTGGGCATGTCACTATCAATTTTTTTTGGGGGGGTGCTGCTGGGGACAGAGCTAAGCAGTCCTGCCCCCTGCCAAAGGGCTCCCAACACCCAGAGGGGAGCGTGGCTCTCTTCTTTCTCTGGCCCCTGGCTCATTTCCTTTCCTCCTCTCCGCTCCCAAGGGAAGCCATATGGTGGAGTCTTCCGATTCAGGGCCAAGGGCCAGCGCAGCTCTCGCCCTAGGGACAGTCCAGCAGCCCTGATGTGCAGGGTGGGTGGCCTGCTCTGTGAACTTGCTGCCTGACCTCCCAGGCCTCAGAGAGCCCAGCTGCAGCCTTGGGTAACAGCCTGGGCCCCTTGTGATGGGCCGGTGCTGAGCCTCATCTCACCTTGTCACCTTGGCATGGAAGCCACAAGCTGCCAAGGCCACACAGGACTGGAGCCATGCAGAGCAGAGCCCGAAAGGGCACCATTTCCCATTGAGTTAGCTGAACCTGGCTGGGAAGGAGCAGTGTCACTAATAAGAGGCAGACAACCACACCCAGGAGTTCAAGGAAGACAGGACCCAAGTTGGGAGGACAGAGGGTGCCTCTGGAGCTCGGTGCAGGTCAGATTCACTTCAGATGCCTCGGAGCTGCTACGCTTTTCTCAGGGTATGAGCTGTGGTACCCACATGAGGGCTCCTTGAGCCCCTGCCCCACTCACAACTGTCTCGCCACCTGCCCTGAGTATGGAGTTTAGGAGTGCTCATGGAGATGGGGAACAACTTTATCAGTTTAAAAATTCCAAAAAATAAGATAAAATAAATAAAAGCCATGGAAGATGGACCTGGACCTCTTGGTGACTAAGCACCTGTCAGATGTGGTCTGTGCTAGAGAAATAACTGTGGGGCTGCAGTGACCTTCCTTCTTTGGGCAGGTACTATCTGTGCTCTTTTGTTTTTTGTTTTGGCATTATTTTTTTAATTTTTTTCTTTTCTTTATTTTAAAAATTTATTTATTTATTTTTAGGGAGAGTGAGAGAGAAAGAATCAATTTTATTTATTTTTTTCATCTGGCCTTTGTTTCTCCAACACTTAGTTGTGTAAGTGGTGCTAAGGTTTGAGCCCGGGTCCTCACACATGCCAGGCAAGTGCTCCAACTGCTGAGCCTCCACTCCAGTCCCCTGTCTGTGCTTTTTAATAGAGATAGTGCCGTAGTTTTGGAAATAGAGTAATTGGGTCTGTTACTACTTCCTGAGTCCTTAGTCTTCAACTCAGTCCTCTCTCGGTGCTGTTGATCTCCCTGTTTTATGGATCAGTTAAAGAGAATCGTGGTAACTGGTCCAGGATCCTGCACCTTCTAAGAGGCTGATTCAGGACCTAAAGCCTAGTCTGATAGCAGGTGATCAAGCTCCGTGGTCCCCATTGAGACAAGCCATCCGCAGTGTCTTCTCATAGGTAGGAATGAGTGTCCCTCTTAAACTTGTAGGATAACTAGCTTGTGTTGCTATTGATTTGCTTGAGCGTTTGATCCCTCCCTCCCTCCCTCCCTCCCTCTCTCCCTCTCTCCTTCCCTCCCTCCTTTCTTTCCTCCCTTCCTCCCTTCCTCTCTTCCTCCCTCCTTCCCTCTCTCCCTCTCTCTCTCTTCTCCAGTATAGATAACCTTGGTATCCCCAAGGCAAAGGAGAAAATGTGGGTGCCCCTGCCTGCTGCAGACCTACTGGGTGGGCTGCACTCAAGAGACAAGAAAGCTGCCAGGATCCATGGTCAGAGGGCCTTTGCCTCTTTCGGGGGTCAGTGGGCAATCCAACTTAGAGACCCAGATCCACAGAACTCAGAGGTCACGCTGTGTCCTCACTGCAGACCGACTACTGGCCCTAAAATATCTGCATAGATCTCAAGAGTCTGATAGGGGATTGTAAGGACCAGGTGAGGGGACCTGGCAGCTTGCTCTTGTGAAGAAAGCATGCCATCAATATGCCCCTCTCTGGAACCTGATGCCTAGCATGATTCTGGTCAGATACGGGAGCACCTGTGTGGCCCAATCCCCACGAGCTGTTGTTAAATGGGCCATCCAAAGAAAGGGAGGAGAAAGGCCTATGCTTGGCTGCCAGATGGCCCCTGGGGACATGTTGTATGATAAGATGGGGACACAGAGAGTCTGGGACTGGGGTCCCATTATCTTTAAAATCCATCTCTAGGAACAGTCCACGGGGGAGAAGCAGGGATCCAGGCCGGCAGGTTCGGAAGGGTCTTTGATCTACCTAGAAGTTATGCTTTTCAATGGGGAACCGCGAAGCAGCCCCACCCGGCCGGAGATAACAGGCGGGTGCAATCGCTCTTGATAATGCCGGGTTTATTGAGGCCTGGTTTCTGCCCTATGGGAACACATCCGGCGAGCATCAAAGGGAATAGGCGTCACCTTGTGCAAAGAATCCTGGGCCCTCGGGTGTGTGCGTGGTGGGAAGGGTGCGTGTGTGGCTGTGTGTGCCCAGGCCAGCCCGTTGGCAATTACCTCTCTGGATGAGAGGCCACCAGGCCCAGAGTGGCCTTGACAAGTCAACAACTGCGCTCCCTTGTTCTGGTGGGCCCAGTTCCTACCACAGCCCCTGCAAATGGTCTTTAACATCTGAAATATGAAGGCAACTCCTTTTGTCCCTGACGCTATCCCAGAGACATGTGGCATGAGATGTTTAATGAAGAAATGAGGTGGCTGGTTGGGAAAACCAAACTTGGAAGCTCCCCGTTTGGGAATCTCGGACTTCCTCTCCCCAGTCTTTCAAAGGCTTTGGCATGATGTGGAATGAACCCTAAAGAGGTGTGCCTGTCCTAGGACAGAGGGAAGGGGACGAGGGGGACAGAGGTGGAAGAGTAAAGGAGAACGATGGGGGCGCGCCTGCGGTGGGAGAGTGGGTGGTGGACGTGGTGGTATCGGGGGCGGGGTCATCTCCCCCCTGCCCCAGGCTGTGCCTCTTGGCTGCCTTGTATTTCCTGTGGGCCATCAGGATGCTATGTTGGCCTCTGGAGACCAGAGCACAGAAACACCATCATACAACAGAACATCTGGAAGCTTTTTAAGGTTTATTTTTTAACACATTTGCAGGAGGCAGGACGTTTGCACACGAGGTTCATAGGCGGGAGGAAACCCGGGGTTTTAAAGTGGGGGGTGTGTTTGACTTTGGGGTGAGAGTTGAAGGGATCAGTGGCAGCAGTTAAGTCCTCAGTTCCTAGGACTCTGTTGTTGCACATGGTACCCTGCTAGAAGCCCCCAGAACAGCAGAGGGCCCTGGCAGGGGTCCCGGGGTCCTGCCTCTGTGGGGGTGCTGGTGTGGAGCAGCTGGGATTCTTCTCACCTGTGCCAGTCAGCTGGATCTGATGGACGGACAGAAGAGAGCAGAATCCCGCAGGGAGGCGGGGCATGCAGGGACATTCCGTCCATTTGTCCGTGCTTCCGAGGGACACCTGGGGTGGGACCTGCCCTTTTTATGTTTCATCAACCCTTGACTATTTCCTCTTCTTTCCATCTGGGTCAGCCAGGCACGACTGAGATAGGTAGGGGACAGGGAAGCCATTTAATGCTGGGCCTTAAAAGACCTAGAACACCTAAGACCATCAGGACCTGTTAGCTCCTCTTCCTCTCCCTCTCCCTCTTTTTCTCGTCCTCCCCTTCTCCTTTTCTCCGCTCCTCCTTTTGCCCCACTTCACCTTACCTCCCCTTCTTGACATTCTGGACTTTTGATTTGGCCCAAGGGACACAAGAAAAGGCCAGGCTTAGCATTTCAGCAGGGGAGGCTGGGGATGAAATACTGGGCTGGAGCGGTGGCTTGGTGGTTACAGCACTTGCCCAGCATGCGCAAGTACACGGTTCAAACCCCAGCACCCACGTACACAACTAAGTATCAGAGCAACAAAAGCCATGTGAAAAACTCAATAAAAGTTGATTCTCGGGCCTGGAGCAGTGGCTCAACGGTTATGGTGCTTGCCTTGCATGCGCAAGTGCATGGGTTCGAACCCCAGCACACAATGAGTGTCTGAGCAATGAAAGTCCATGAAAAACTAAATAAAATTGGTTCTCTCTCTCTCTCTCTCCATCCCTCTCTCTTTAAAAAAAGAAAAAAAAAAAGTCCCTGCAGGAGAAAGAACCGACCCAGGACTTAATCTTTCTGCTTAAGGCGTCAGAACATCAGTTTATCCCATCTCCCATCTCTTGTTCATGGTTTTTCATTTAATTCTTCTTCCTTGCATCACTGTTATGAACCTGAACCGGGGGCTGAGCACGTGTTCCGGGCTCCAGCAGGTGTATGTGAAATCTCTGCTTGCTCAGCGCATACCCTGGCTTTGGTGCCCAGAGGGTTTGCCCACGAGAAAGGCAACCTGCTCTCCCCACCTCCAAACAGGCCCCAGTGCCCTACGGCATCTTCATGAAGTCAGCTCCTGCTGGTGAGCTAATGTTTATTGCTCCCTATGGGAGCTGGCTGCTGGTGAGCCCTGTTTATGAGGGGAGGAATTGGGGCTTTGTGTGGTTATTCATGTGAGGGACCGAAAGGTGTCCACCCTGTTCTTATGGGAAGCCCAGTGACACAACTGCCAGGAATTCCTCTCATCTGGCCGCTAGAATGTTGATTCCCAAGTTGGGCTCTGCACTCTCCGTACAGTTTCTTGGGAGCATCTTGTGTCCTCTGCACCATTGAGACCCAGAACTTCTCTGCAGCTGGGAGCAGTTGCTCTTGGGGTCTGTCCCCATTCTGCTGACCTAGGCCTTGCCCAGGGAGTTGCAAGGACCGCCTCAGCCCCACCCTCAATGATTCCGATTTACCTGGTGGCCCTGGACTTCTGGAAAGCTCCCCAGTCATTCTGACCTGCAACCCACTTCAATGAAGAGATTCGGGGACAGTGTTTCTCAACTGGGAGCAATTGTGATGTCCTCTGCCCCCATGGTGGACAAATGGCAACATCAGGGGCATTTTCTGAAGGTCACAATGGGGATGGCGGGAAGGGGTGCTAGTGGGTAGAGGCCAGGGCCTCTGCTGAACATCCTACCATGCCCAGACGATGTCTCAGAACCAGGAAGTGTTTTACCCAGATGAGCCATGGAGCAGTGGTTCCCACACTGAATATGCATCAGAATTATTTGGAGTCCTGTTAATGTGGAGATTGCAGGGCTCTGCTCAAGTTTTGATTTAGGAAGTCTGGGACAGAGCCCAGGAATTTTTATTAGCAGGTGCCCTTGTGATAGTGAAGCTCTGGGTCCAGGGTTATCCTTTGAAAACCACTGCTCCCAAAATTCTCTGTATCCTGCTTTGACTGGATCTGAAATATTTGTATCCATTATGATTACTAGAAAACTCTAAAACAAGGACTTTACTAAAACAGAAGAGCCTTTCTCTCTTACATAACAGATATCTGGAGGCAGGCTAGTGACACTTCATTGTGTACGTGGTGCTGGGATTTGAACCTGTGTCCTTGTGCATGCCACGCAAGCACCATAACCACTGAGCCACCACTCCAGCCCTAGCTCCTGTCTTGTTAGATCATCTAACAAGATGTGCATGACTCCCATTTTTGGTCACTCTTGTAGACCAAGAAGGCTGCTGGAATACCAACCATCATGTCCTTCATTGAAAGCAGAAGGTGAAAATTGGTCTCCTTCTAGCACCCTTCAGCACCCCATCAGAATTACTCCAGTAGTTCTGCTTACATCTCATTGACCAGATCTTAGTTATCTGAACTTGTCTAACTGCATGGGAGGCTGGGAAATGTAGTCCTTTTGCCAGCCAAAACAATCAGAGTTCTATTGCTGAGTAGATATTGGGGTAGGCAGCTAACAGCTCTGCCCGTGTCTGCATGCCTAATCTTTCAAGAGTTATCACTTATTCAGCATCTGCCATACGCTAGGTTCTTTTGATGTATTTATCTCTTTTAATCCTAAGAGCTTTGCAAATAGATAATAATAATATCTCTATTTTGCAATGACGAAACTGAGGCTTTGCGAGATTAAGCCACCTGTCCAAGCTGCAGTCAGCAAATGGTGTAATTTAACAGCCCACTTCAAAGCCCTGCCTGCCTCTTGCCTCAGTTGCTCTCGGGAGACCCGCCGTTTCTTTCTTGCAAGCCTGCAGTGTTGGTTAGACCTATCTAAGCCAAATCCTGGACCCTTCCCTTCTGATCAGCTCCATTCCAGTTCCTTCTATCCCAACTGTGATAATTTCCTTGAATATCTGTGGGGTGGGCCTGGGATTAGGGCTCAGTGGTACAAGCACCTGAAACAGGAGGCACCATGGTCAAAAAGATGGGAAACAGATACCTCCCAGGGACAGAGTGCCCTGAGAGTGATCTCAGTGAGCTAAGTATCCACAAGGCTGGACGAGTCCATCCTTTCCTAGCTTCCAGGGGCCACCTGCTCTCCCTGCCTTCTGACCCCTCCTGACCCTCCTAGACTCCTGCTTCCCTCATTCCAGAACCCCCATCTCTGCATGTCCAGCCTCCCTCTGCCTCTGTCATCAGGACACATTCAGGGCCCACTTGGGTGACCCAGGATCCTACGTCAATCACACCGGCTCAGGCCCTTTAGACCTGCGGTACCATTGGCAGGTGGCAGGGATCCAGGTGCGGATGCACCCTGCAGGAGCCTCTTCCTGCACTTCTTCCTTTCCTTGTACCCATTTTTCTCACGTGGACCGCTGGGAACATAGACCACACATGCCTTCCACTTCCGGCTGGGAGTCCAGGAGGTGGTCAGAGCCGGGCTGCAGGGCAAGGCCATGCACTGAAGGGATTGTCCAATCAGCACCCAGTGGCCCTGGAGACAGGAGTGAAAATGGTCAAGGGATTGGGCTGGTCCTGCCCAAGAGGCTGTGTCACCTTGGCCAGAGTGACGCCCCTATGGAATGAGAGACGATGGGGAGGCATGACCAGCAGCATGGTGGCCGGCTTTGCAAACCTTCGCTGTCATGACCTCTGGTCTCCAGGTGCCTTCTGCCCGGCATGCCTCCTGTAGGCTCTCTCCGGGCAGACAGAGGTGTGTCCTTAGCCAAGCAGGTGCTGTGCCAAGAAGAGTTTGCCTGGGGGTGGGGAGGGTCCGCTCCTGTCCTAACCTCGTCTTCCGCCCCTCCCCCTTGGCTGCGTCTGCTGGGTGAGTCTGGGGTGCTGCAGGTTTACTTTTTATTTTCTTTTGCAAATGCCTCCCAACATTCCCCTCTGTATTTCAGCCCCACTGCCAAATGCATGTAGTTGCCCGGCAACAAGAAGGAAGTCGCAGCAGCTGCCAATTAATTTGCTAGCTGCAGGCGTCTCCCAGGGGAGACGGCTTCGTGCCCACAGGACTCGGAGGGCTGCTGCCCAGGAGGGGAAAGGAAGGTGGAGGAAGGTTAGAGAACTCTGGGTTTGTTTGGTCCAGTTGGAAAGGAGTGTCTGCAGAGCCGGCAGCACCAGGACTGAGGACACCCAGTTTCCTTGTTGGCCACCCTTCAGAGAGCCGCAGAGCGCCTCTGTGTCTGCGTGATGGCTCCCTTTTTGGGTTTTTATTTGTGGGTGACTCTGAAATGCACTCCATCTCTTTTCCTAGTTCTCCTGAGGAGAAATGTCTTCAAGCGTTTTCCCCCTGCTCAGTGCCGGAGGCTTCCCTGTGACATCTCCCCTCCGGCAACCAGCAGCCTTCTCTCTGGGCTTCGTGGCATTGCTCCATCCCTGCCCAGGGTTCAGCCACCTCAGTGCAGGAAGGACAGGCCTTTGCACCAGGCTGGGCCATACTTGCAGCTGGGGTTTTGAGAGCACCTCCAGGCTCTTGAGGCTGCCTCACTCCGGGTACTCCTGTCCTGGCCACCTGCTTCCCTAAGGAAACCATGTGTCCATGGTGCCTCATTCCTGTGGCCTAGGAGGGCAAGTTTGCCTGTCTGGCTAATTTCTATAGAGACAGCATCTAACCAGAAAGGGACCAGTGAATGCACAGATTTGTAGTCATCTAAGTTGTTCTGTGTGGGTTGACCCTGACTGTTGGCATCAGAGACCCAGAGAGCAGCCTCCCCTGGGAGGCCTGGCTATCTGTATCTGTGGACCTGCCACTTACTCCAGTGGCCGAGCTGCATCAATTTTAGATTTGGAAAGTCCTGCGAGGGCATTTTATGGTGCTAAATATGGAGGATGCAGGAGGGCAGGATGAGGTAGGGATGGGCAGTCCCAGTTCATCTTAATTTCTTCGCTGTCAGCATTAGGAAAAGAGAAATGTGTTTAATGGTTTCTTCTTTCCAGTAGGCCACAGTCCACTCTAGGACAGGTCCTGATTAATTGCTGAAGGAGCAGGGGGAAGTTCCAGCTATGGTGGACGTTGGGATGCAGGACCCGACTCTGTCCTTCCAACCAACGACACTGGCGCTGTCTGAATCTCTGCGGTGGGTGCTCTAACACCACCATGCTCCAGCCCCATATAGCACAGGTTTAACGGTGACCAGATGGAAAACCAAATGTCCCCCTTCCCTGGGCTGACCGAGTTCTGGGGAATTCTTTAAAGTCAGTGCTGGGTGTGGTGATGGGCTGCTTGGGGGCTCCAGGTGACATTCGGTATGCAGGGAGTTCCTGGGAGAGATAAACAGGTCCCTTACTAAAGTGCTGCGTTTTGAATATTCCGTTCAGTTAGAACATGAACTTGATGGGCTAAAGTCAGGAAAGTGAGGCTCAGCGCTGAACACACCTTTGGCGAGAGCAAAGCCCACATCTAACTCTTTGCTGTTTTGGTTCATAGGCTAGGGAGGACGACTGAGCTCTGTCCTTCCTGCCCGCGAAGCCCACTGCAAAACCTCCCAGATCCAATGCAAGTCCCCAGCACCCCACGAAGGACTTGGATCAGGTCAGATCACCTCTCCAGAGTCAAGAGCCCTCGATTTGATTAGGAATTCTTGTTTTGGAGAATACAGAAACTTCTGAACTTGCAGAGACATATGGGTAGAAACCAAAGCCCCTTGCCCAAGGAGCATCCACACATGTGATCAGGGAGAGGCTCTGGGGCCACCTGCAGCCAGAGAAGACCCTTTCCCCAGACCTGCACGTCCTTCCTCTACTGCTCCCTGCTCCTGACACTTCACTTCGTGCCCCACCCTGGCACCCAGGCCTTGCCCCACACCCTTCCTTGCCTGTCCCCACCTCCCCTGCCTGTCGTGCCTTTGGACCCAGCGATTCTTCTTGTTCGCTGCATTATTGTCTTCCGGCCGGATGCAGAGTGAATAGTTAACTACACTTGATTCAAATGGGATCTCCGTTTTTGTTCTTGTTCCTTCTAAAAAGGCTGGCATTTGTACATTGTGAGCAGCCTGAGAATGGCGTTTGGACCTGCCCCTCCCCAGCCAGGTTCCTGAGTGATCAGGAATCAGTGTGAAGCCCTTCAGACTCTGGGCCATCAGGGCCCCTGGAGGAGGCTCAGGCAGGGTCTGGATGGTGAGGGCTGGTGTTCTCCGTGCTCAGCTCTCTTGTTTCGATTGCACCCGGATGAGCACATGGCGTGCTTCAAGGAAAAAAGGGATCCGTTCATTCCACCTGGGGATCCACAGGTGGCAGCTGAGGTCCAGGCCAGATCGTGGTGCTTTGTGACACCCTAGCCGGTGCCTGGGGTTGGTAGTGTTCATCGAGGACCGTCCTCCAGCCCTGTCCGAGATGCAGAGTCAAAGGTGTTTGTACTTTCTTGTTTCCAAGGCAAACGGGCAATCTGTATTTATAAAAGGAATTGAGGCCTCCCTGCGTGGAGGCGGGCGAAGGTACGTTCTCTGGCGAGTTAGCGATTTGAGCATCTTCTATGTGGAATGATGGGGTTCTCCTTGGCATCTCAATGAAACCACAAAACGACTGGGGAGAACCTCCCTAAGTTGTCCCATGCTCCTGAAGCTTAAAGAGGATTTGTGGAAGTCCCCAGTCCTTCCTTCCTGCATGGTGGCAGCCTCTATCCTGCTCAGATTTCTCTAGGTTTCCAGGAAGAGACCCACTGGGATCACCTCTGTGAATGAGGTGTATTTCAGTGGCAGGGGAAGGGAGGCAGATGGACAGGTCCAGCAGCTGCCCAGCTAGGCCTTGTGGAGAAGCACATTCAGCACACCTGGAGCTAAGGCCCCTTTCCGGGGATGGCAGGAGTAGCATGGGGGTCACCTTGATCTCCACTCTGTGGCCTGATCCACTGCTCCTTACTGGAATTATGATGGGCTGAGGGGGACTGACTGTCCTAGTTTGCACCAGCCTAAGACCAATTCAGTTGTTTCCAGGATGGAAGGGGTGCATGATGCGGAATAAAATCCTAGGTGGAGGAGCCATCTGAGACCACATGGAAAGAATTCAGGGTATGGGCATTTCTCTCTAGTACCAGCCTATATATACAGGTGGGACCAGCCTTGCTCCTTCAAAACGGAACAGTTCATTATGAAACAGAAAACACACAGCCACCAGGAAAATGGGATGTGTGTGTTCGTGTGCTACGCGGAATGAAAATTCTGCATCTTTGTTAGAAGCAAAGAACTGAAACCTTCAGGATGGTTTTGTCTGGAGAGCAAAAGAGTTGGCTAGGAGCTGACTTCCTGAAATTCCTTTGAACTCAAGAATTATTGAAAATATCAAGGGCGTGTAAATTGGAGCTAAGTGTGTGCTTTCTTTCCGAGGTCTCCTAGATAACCTTTGTGTTCAGCTCCGATAGTGTCCAGGGGACCTCCCAGCTCATTCTTCCCTTCGCAGACGCTGACTTTATCTGGGATCAGGGAGCGGAACTTGGAGGTGGTAGTGGGGGAGTGCAGGAGTCAGGCCTGCCCAAGTTTTTCGGTGTTCATGACAAGTAAAAACAGTCAGAAGGCAAATTATAGGTTCTTTTGCAGGTTAGAAAAGCCAGGTTTTCAGGCTTGCGTGGCACCCTGAAGTTGTTGCTGCTTGTTGGGGATTCAGCTTCCCTCTTTCTGCTGAAAGACAGGCAGGAGGTCTGCCATGCTGGGACGCAGGCCCGTGGCTAATCCCACTCATCTCGCACCGTGTGGCCACAGGGAGGGGATTGCACGCTATGCATGCTAAGAGGCAAGCGCACAGACTCCAGAGTCCCCTTTCGCCACTCCCGAGATTCCCCACGCACCTGGAGCTTGCCTCCGATCCGACTCCCAGGATCTTCACTGAAGGTGGAGGAATGCTGGCCCAGCATCCGGGTGCCATTTTTCTTTCAAAAGACAAATGCATTTCAGCTGTTCCGTTCATGTGTGTCCTGCATTGATTCTTTGGTTCCAGAATAATCGTGCTGTTGGGCCAAAGGCAACAACTACCCCAGCTCCCACGTACACACACACCCGCTCTCTACTTATCTTCTCATCCACACAGAATCCCAGAGGCCAGAGTGGTCCAAAACATGGCTCTTCTCTGGTCTAACTCTGACTAACGCAGGAATCCCCTTTCAAACATCTGGTGAGGGCTCCTCCATCCCTGGGGGAGGCAACCTTTTCCGCAGAGTGGGAGATGTGAAGGAAGGTTGAGTATCATTCTCCAGGCTGATGGGGAAGGAGGAGAATTTTAAAGAGCAATTCATGGCCTGCCAAGAGGCCACGGAGGTTCAATTGCCTAATGAGATTTGAGCTAAATGCATTTTGCCCTCTCGCCCACATCTCTCATTTCTGGGTCCAGGCTGAATGTCTTATGCTGGTGGAAAGCACAGGCCAGGGAGCCGGGGAACCCGAGTTCTGTTTCAGAAAGCCCCACATCCTCGTTCATTCCATGTGAAATGAGGGCGTTGAGCTTATGATCCTGGGATCCTTTCAGAGCCCTGACATCCACATTGTCATTGTATTCGATGCATAAGTCACCAGCTCTCCAGTAGGGCCCGTCCTCAAGACTTGCTACGTTCCCTTCCACGTTGGGAGCATATTTGACATTGCCAAAGGCAGAGCGTAAAGTTATTCTGTGCGTGTTTTGAGCACAGTCATCTTGTCTTCATTCACGATGAGCATGACTTAATTTCACGTTAGCCCCCACTGTACCCCTAGAATCTTATATGGATCTTCCTGGGAGCTTTTTTCACAGCATTGAAACTCAATACACAAGAAACCTCCTATCCTCTCCAAAAGACCAAGGCGATAAGAGGACCACATGAAAGGCCTTCAGGTCTGGAGGCTGCAGCTTCAAGGACATAGGGTGATTTTGGAAATTGCCACTGACCTTGGATAGCACCCTTATGTGCTGATGGAGGGCAGGTAGAGGAAAGCCTGGACTTGAGGAGCCTGGGGACCTGGACTCCAGCCAGTTCCAAGGCCACATGTCAGTCATCCAAGCCTTTCTCTGGGTTGGTCTTGACAGTCCCCTAAGGTTCCTCCATGGGTCACAGTCCCACCCCTGCCTGACCCAGCAGCTGCCTGACCATTCCCGGACAAGTAGATCAGTGTCCCTTTGCCTTGGGCTGCGCCAAGTCTAAACCAGGGCTGTCGCAGGGAAGTCCATTACCAAAGAATACTTCAAAGCTGTTTGCACATACTGTCAGTTGCATGGAACACAAGTTTGTCAAGGGAAAAGGCAAATAGACACACGGCTGATGGCAGGCGGAGCGGGAGGGGGACTGTTTACCCCCCCCCACCTCAGAGTACTGCGAGGCAAGGAAAAGAATTGCCTGCCATCTTGACCAATAAATAAAAACCGGGAGCTCTGCGTGGCTGAAACTGGAAGGGATTTATTAGTTTGCTTAGTGAAAGGCAAATATTAAGTCTTAGGCTGACCCGGCCTGGGACCTGCGTTTTGGCTTTTGTATGCCGCAGGCGCCGATCACAGGGTACTCCGGGTTATCGAGTTCTGTTGAGGTTGTATTTTGTTTTGCTTTTTTAAAAATTCTTTTCTGTCTCATCCTTTTCTTCCTCCTTCACCTGTCCCTTCCCCCACCTCCCACCTCTTCTGGTAAATCAGGTTTGGATTTTGGAGGGGGTGGAAGCCACATTCTGCTCATCAGCCTGCCTCTCCCCAGGGCTCCGACCGGCCTGGAACTGCGGGTGCTGGTGATGAGGGAGCTCACAAGTGAGCCCACCCGGTGGTCCTTCCTGGAACCTCCACCGCCAACATCAGGTCCTGGGCTGTAAAGCAAAGCTGTCTGTCTTTAAGCATCAGAGAAGAATGCATTACATCTGCTTCTGAGTCGTGATCACCCCATCCTCGGTGACAGTGCATACCTACCAGGACAGATGGCTTCAACCAGCTGCGCTTGATGAAAGATGAACTACTCAAGGAGGGCCGACCAGGCCTGGTGACTCACTCTCTGTGGAGAGTCCATATCAGAGCAGGGGACTGGACAGGCTGTCCAGTTGCCAAGAATGAGCGCAGTGCACCCGGATGCAGTTCTCTTCACCCTTTGCTAAATGTGGCAGTGCCAGGGTGCTCAGGTCTCCTGTGGGGTACAAAGCAACAGAGCACACTGCTTCATGCCAGACCCTCAGTGCCCTTCGCCAACCTCACCCCTGGCCTGGGACATTGCCGTGCTCTGCTTATTACTCCAGTGCCCGGGAGCTGAGAATGTTCTGGAACTGCTTCATTAAGAAAGTTCCTCTCACATTCCGGTAAGGAGTTTTTATTGAATTCGGTGTGTTAGTCAGTTTTCCATTACCGTAAAAAATGCCTGAGATAACCGCCTTGCAAAGACGGAAGGTTTATTTTGGCCCACAGTTTGGTGCCAGTCCGTGATCTGGCAGACACATTGCTGTAGGCTGTGGGTGGGGGTGGCAGTGTGTGGCAGAGCAGAACCACTCCTCTCATGGCTGGGAAGTGAAAGAGAGGAAAGACTAGGACCCCACGGTCCCCTTCAAGGGCTCACCTGTGAAGGGACCTGCTGCTCCCTTCTCCAGGAAGCCTTCCTGGATTTCTCCTTCTCTCTTAACGAGTTGTCACATATTTATTTAAGCATTTAGCATCATGTAAGCATTCAAAAAGCGCTGGTCTCTCCTTCTTTGACCAGAGGTCTTTAGCAGCTCATTGACTGCAGTTATCCTAAATTTGTTTTGGTACCTCCTCCAGCATGCTCACTCTCACTCTCTCCTGTCAGAATAGGGACTGGGTCGCTCCTTACTCATCGAAATCTATCCCTGAAATACCTGATGCTGTTCCAATCACTTGGCAGGCACTCTGGTGGGCACTACATGCGGTCCTTCACTTACTCATCAAGACAGAGGCTTAGAGGACAGATCAGTTGCCTCCACCAAATCTCACATGTGAATGCTGGAATTCAGAACTCGGGTCCTCGCGGTCTCAACTCCAGAGCTTGTAAGCTTGTAGCATGGTGTTTTTAAATTGTAGATGCCCTAGCCCTGGAAAACTAAGTACATATGCATTGATTCTTGAATGTTTGATAATGTTTCCCCCTCAATTGTATCCCTATATCCATCTAATAAAAATAAATAAATTGTAGATGCCCAAGAAAGGTGTTGAATTGACTTTTCCTATTAACAATCTGTTGCTGTGTGTACCTCCAAATTTGCCTGGTTTTTGTTTGTCTGGTACTAATCAATAAAATGTTATCTAAACTGTAGAGAAAAATCAATGACTTCGTTGGTTGGTTTCCCTGCAGAAAATAGAATGCATCTTTTTTTTTTTTTTAACTTCAGTCTATGTTCATGTTTAAGGTGGGAAAGAGAAATATAAATTTAAGTTTAGAACAGAATTTCTGGAACATTTCATCTCATCTACTAGGAAGAAATACAGAGCGCGCGTGCGCACACACACACCCCAGGTAGGCCCTGCTCTCGGGATCTTATTACAGTCTGGTTAGACAAGACCAGCTCATGGGAAGCCATCAATCACATTTGCCAAACGAAGCCATGGTAGGTATTATTAGAGCCTCTGGGTGGATCACACCGCCTGCGATTCATGCTGATGCGAACTTTCCCAGCAGGCCGTGGGCAGAGAAGCTGGACGTCAGTGAGCAGAGCTCACCAGGTCCCAGGTGGGGACCCAGGGCAAAGTCAGAGGAGGCCCCACTCAGGGAGAGGCAAGCATTTCTGCTCCTGGCCTCTTAACAAACATGAACAGTGAGAGCAGGGACAGAGGAGGCCGTCTCTGGACCCTTGGCACCGGGTGATCATGTTAGCCAAGAAAGAAACGGTAGAATGTTCAGCGGAGAGAAATGAGGCTGTTGAGGAAGCCAGCTGGGAGTTTCACGGAGATTTGCGATTTAGAATCTCTCGATGGCTTTGAGAGGAGGTAATGAGACTTGTGTTTATGGACAGAGACTCGGTGACTACACAGCACACACCAGGTGCGTTAAGGCTCTGAGAGATCATGGCCAGCTGTAACCACACACCCCCAAATTGCCCTTTTCCCCTGCGTTTTTCTCGTTTACACTCAGTTGAATACGAGGTGGCAGTGGTGGGAACAAGGTGACTTTTTCATGGAGAGATTTGGGGTTCCTTCCGTCTCAGGACACCACTGCCTTCAGGAACTTCCTCTTCCACCAGGGAGCGCTGAGAAAGATGCTCACGTTAATTGTCCTGGCCTTCAGGGACCACCATCTCTTCTACTCACATTCAGTGGGCAGGGCTTGGTCGCAAGGAGAGCCGGGAAATGTTCGGCTCTGTTGAAGAAAGCGGGAGAACAGAAATGGCAATGACCCTCAGCAATTTTTGACAAATAAACCAAACACCCACCGTAACAACTGGGGTCCCCTCATTGTGATAGCCATTGAGACTCCTGGATGTCCCATTGCCCCAGGGCCCTGTGTGGGTTGAGAGCTTGTCTGCTGTGAATGATGGGGACTCCAGGACTCCTGTGCAGGCTGAGTGACAATCAAAGGGAGGCAGGGTAGAGGGTGGGGCTGAGGGCTCCAGCAGCAGAGGGCTTCAGCCCGACCCTGTGCATGGCAGCCTCAAGCGTCTCGGCCTCTCTGTGCCTGTTTCCTTTTCTGCAACACAGAGCAGTTACAGGGTTTGGATTTTGGAGCATTTTGGATTTGGGGTTTTCAGATTAGGGATGTTCAGTCTCTGCTCCAAATGCATAGGCCGGTCTCCCGTCACTGGTTCAGGCGACCGCTATGCCCTGGATGGGAAGAGGAGGCTTCAGACGTGCCCCTGAGCTGTCTGTCACTAGGACTACCGTGGCCTCCCCTTTGGCTGTGCAGGTTTTGTTTGGGATCGAGGGTGGACCTGAGCTGTGGACAGGGAGGTCACTTGTTCAACTGACCACCTCAGTTCACCTGACTCTTTTCTTCCAAAGGCCAAGAACTCTCTGGAATCTTCAGGTTTATTTACCAACCAAGAAGACCCTGCGTTAAGTGTGCTCTTTGAGGGACACATTGCGTACCAGAAGCCTTTTCCCCTGGGGCAGAGGGGGGACTGATTTCCAAGGCTTCAGGGGGTGGGGAGGCCCACAACTCAGACAGCCTTCTCCCCAGTTCCACACCCAAGTTTCAAATCTCATTCTTCTCCCCAGCGGCAGACCAACACATCCCCTTCTCAGACCCCATGGCCTGGGCGTGGGCTCTTGTAATGGAGAGACCTCAGTGGCCTGGGGTCTGGCACCGGCTCAGCCTGCCTATCTTCCGCTCTCCTGCACCACAAGAGAATGGAAAACTGGTCTGTTTACAGGACACGGGGCCAGAAGAGAATGAAAAAAAAAAGCAAATAAAACGTTATAAACAAATTTCCTTCCAGCGAAGGAGGGCTCCCTGCCCTGTTCTCCAGCACCATGCTCCCCAGTGTTTGCATAAACTCTGAGCGCTTTACCATTCCCAGGGAGGGGCCTGCTATTCCTGTTGATTGTTTTGATTTTGATCATTCCTCTCCCTTGGGAGCATCACACACCTAATTATAAAGAAAATAGGTTTCCTATGGGTGCCCAGGGAGCATCCCTTCCGTCCCTCCTCCCGCCTCCCTTGCCCTTGGGCTTAGGATGTGAACCCAGCCGCCCTGGCCTTGGCTGGAGGCAGCTCCTCTCCAGGACAGCTCTAGGGCTGGTGAGAACCAAGGAGGGAAGGAGGCGAAGCAGAAGAGGGAACTGGTTTCCAGTGAAAGCTGGAGCGTGTACAAAGGGCTGTGTGGGTGACCCTCTCTCCCCTGTGTGAGTTTCTGTGCGAGCCCAGATCCGCCAGTCTCGCGTTTCCTGACCTCAGCAGGTAGCTTATTGTAAAACAGTTCATCCAGAGGGGAAAAAAATACCTTGTTTCAGCATTTTAATTTTTTGTCTTGCTCTGAACCAGACTTGAGAGAAAGAGAAGTGGGGGAGGGAGGGGAACGGCTACTTCCTCCTTCCTGAGTCCCTGGGACCAAAGGCCTGGGACCAAGTGTCCTTGTTTGTAAGTGCATTGCCTTCCCCTTTGGCCCCCTCCATGCCGTCATTGCCTCTGTCTTCTGCTTTCTGTCCTGTTGGGACAGGGGAGCGGAGGGGCAAGTCCAGCTGACAGTGATAAGTGTCAGTAATTCTCACTTTCTGTTGAAAGTTAATTTCGTTTTCTAAATTCCTTGTCTGCGCTGGCAGGATGAAATGCACACTTGAAGGTGCTAAATTCAGAGAGGTGGTGAGGTGAACAGCAGGGTGGCCCTGACTCATTGGTAAGTCATGGAATCGGTTTGGCTTGAGATTCCTGAAAATTGTACTCAGTGGAGGCACCAGGAAGTGGCTGGGCTAGAGGCTGGAGGCTGGGGTGGGCTGGCCCATCACCACTTCCCCTGAGCTCTCCAGCCTGCCTCTGCCCTTCCAGATGTCACCCCTACCCCTGCTCCCAAAGACAGACCAGAGCTGTTCCAGTGTCACCTGCCCCAGGCTTGGCATCGGGTTATGAGCTGGTGACAAGGGAGTTAGCTGTTCTCCACTTTGGGATCCTGTGCTGAAGGCTACGATTCTTACTCCAGAGGGTGTGAGAACCTCAGTGCCAAAGCCTGGTTGGCACTGGGATAATGCGGTGCACCTTCGTGAGTGCTGTGTACAGAGCCTATGCCCTGCCTGGATCCTAACAGGTGATGCAGGCTCTGCCTGGAGGGAAGAGCTGGGCAAGGACTCTTCCATAAACAAGGCGCAATCTCTAAGGATGCACCCCCAGTGGGGTGCTCAGGCCCCCTCCAGGGCAACAGGACACTCAACAAGAACAATTATTCTACAGTCCAACCATCATGGCAACGCAGAGGTTTTGGTCCCTGAGCTGAGACCTGGGTCTGGGCCACCCTGTTCTGGTGGGTGAGTTGAGTGACCTGGCTTCACTCTGCAAGAGGATGCTGAGGTTTGAATGGAGCAGGGCTCTGGCTGCCTGCAGGGAAGGGTCCGCTGGTGGCCTTCCCTGTGGCAGAGGAGGCTGAACAGGTCTGTGGGTGCTGGGGAAGGTGGAAGGAGGGCGCTGGCCCAGAGGCAAAATCCATCTGCGGCTGCTCTGTGCCTGGTCAGGGTCGGGTGCTCCCGGGTCAAGAATGCTTTGAGTAATAGGCGCTGGGGGTGGACCGGCCTCCATGTGGGACGCTGGGCTACCCTGGGAGGGACCTCATCCGGGCTGCGGCCCCACTGTCAGTTCCGCTCTATTTAGAACTCTTTTTTCTTTCTTTCTTTCTTTTTTTTTGTGGAAAGCAGATTGCTGAGGAGGAGGAAAGCAATAGGGCAGCCGAGGGGACCCTGCACAGCTTTCTGCACTGGGTGGAGGGAGGCCGGGAGGAAGGGAGGCCTCAGCTGCCTCATCAGGAAGGACCCGTCCAGCCACCTTCTCCTCACCTTCCCGTGTTCCTCCTCTGCCCTGCTTTTCCTCTCCAACCCTGCAGCCATCTCTGGGCATAACTCGGGCACAGCAGAAGCATCTGGAACCAATTTCACTTGTGCTCAGTGAGATAGGCGGGTGTGACGTGTGGTTCCGAGTCCTCACAGTAGGCTCAGGCCAGGCTGCCAGTGACAAGTGACGGACAATATGATTCTTTTCTGAAGATGTAGGCCTCGTGGACGAAGGGCCACCCCCGCACATCAGGGTGAGGTTGCTCAGTGGACAGCCCTCGAGGTGGTGACACTGCGCTCACAGGACAGGGTCTTTACTCCCCTCCACAGAGGAAGAGCTTTGTGAATACTGGTCGGCTCCCTGCAGCTTTGCAGGTCAAGAGTTTGCGGGTGGGCAAAGGACTTCTCAAAAGCATGTTTAGTAACCCTTGGCTCAGGGTTTGGAGTGCTTGCCTGGCATGTGTGAGGACCCCGGTGCAAACCCCAGTACCATGTACACAACTAAATGTTGGAGAAACAAAGGCCAGATGGAAAACTAAATAAATAATTGATTCCCTCTCTCTTTCTCTCTCTCTCACTCACTCCTTCTCTCTTAAAAAAACAAAACAAAACAAAAACTCTTCCAAAGCCCTTGCCCTCTCTCTAGCCTTTGTTTTGCAAGAGGAACTTGGTGTCTGAGAAGTGGCTCCCACTGGCCCTATGTGGGACTCCCTTTGGAACCCAGTGGGATAGACAGGTGGCTCTATCCATTGAACCCTGATTGTCCCTGCTCATAGAAATCTTCCTTCAAATGGACAACAGTCACTGACTCTCTGGGACAGGGCATCTTTGGGACTGAGGGTAACTGTTGCCCTGAGTTAACAAGTGTTCTGTGTCGTTTTGTTGTGTGGTGCTGGGGGTGGAACCCATGGTCCCATGCACGCCAGGCAAGTACTCTACCACTGAGCCTCAGCCCCAGCAAGCTCCTTTTATGGTCTTCCAAGCAGTTAAGATCCTGGTCCATTCCAGTCTCCCAGTGGGTGGCTACTATGGGGGTTTGGCCAGCATGTCCTTAGGGACCTGCAGAGGCTTGAGATGTGACATTGTTTTCCAGCAGGGAGCTGCCTGGTCCTTCCAAGCCCCTAGAGACCACACAGGTAACTTTCCACACATCCACCCCTCCCGGATGCCTTCCCCTAGAGGAAGGGTAGAGGTGGCTTTTGAGTTCCAGCTCCCCCTCTTGGCTGTGTGACTTAGTGGGGACATCCCACCTGTGTATCTCAGTGCCCTCTGTCCAACCAAGTGGTTGCTATGACAATGAGCTCATTGGGTTATGGGGACAGTGGTGTGTGTGCCCAGGTGTTTGGCTCTGAGCATATGGGGCTTCCTGTGTTAGCTAAGGTCACTATCTCCCCGATGACCTGTCCCCTGACCCCATGCCTCCATCTGAGGAGGCACTTCCTGCCTCTTTCACAGATCCTATGGAGCTCTGGAGAGTGGAGGTGCTGAGGTGAACTCCCAAGGTTGGGCAGACCTGGCCTTGTGTCTGAGTTCACCACCACTGCTTCTGTGATCCAAATGTGTTTCTTTTGTGGAGTAAAAATGGGGATGTGACCTCCTCTGCACCCTGGAGTGTGAGGCCAGGGGCTATTCTCCCTTCTCCCTGGCACCTGTGCCGGGGCAGGGGCCAGGTCTGAGACAAAGCAGGTACTGAAAGTCATTTCATTGAACTGTTGAATTGACTCCTTCGAGTGTTCATCCCTTCTTTAGCAGACAAATCCTCAGCTGAATAGAACCACATCATTTTATGTCTCATTCTTGGGAGGGTCTTTGCACGTCCCTTGGATTGTGGAGGCCCTTGAAGCCCTCTTGGCTGGAAATAAGCATTTAATGACCAGTGGCCTTAGGGGAATCTGTGGGTTCCAGCCTGCCTTCCTATTAAACTAAGAAAGCTCTTGTATTCATTTCTGATTATTACTGGAACGATTTAAAGAGAAGCCCCCGAGGACCCTCCCACAAAATCTGAAATACTGCTTTTCTGCACTCCTGTGAGTTTCTACTCTCTGTGAAACCCCAGGTAGAAAACATGCTGGACTTGGTGTCAGATCCCCGAGCCAGGTATTGACCTGGACCCTTTCGTAGATAGGATCCCCAAAGAATGTCCCCATCTTACCCTGAGATCTGTGAATTGCTTTCCTTATGTGGCAAGAGGGACTTCACAGATGTGAAGGATCGAGATGGGGAGAGAAGTCCAGGTGGCCCGATTTGACAACTGTCCTTATAAGAAGGAAGCAGGAGAGAGTCTGAGAGATTTGAAGATGGCCACATTGCTGAATTGAAAGATGGAGGGTGGGGCCATGAGCCAATGAATGCAGATGGCCTCTAAAGCTGGCAGGGGAAAGGGGACACGTTCTCCTCTTGAGCTCGTGGGGAGAGCGGCCTGGTCGATACCCTGATGTGGACTCAGTGACACCTGCTTTGGACTTCTAACCTTGTGAATTGGAGGACGATAGGTGTGTCTTCTTGTAATCCACTAAGTCTGGTCATTTATTACAGCAGCAAAGGAAAAGCTCATACAAACCATGACAGGTGTGCCACCCTAGTGCTTCCTCCACACCTCTCTGGCACGTCACTTTCTTCAGCGGCACGAAGAGAGGGGACAATGAACAGCAGCACCAGCTCTTTCTGAGTCTTCACGCAATGATGGGGATGGTTAGGGCTGTGGTTTCCATAATGCTCTCAGGTGCCAGGCCAGACAGGGTGAGTAGGGACCGAAACCCATCACAGAGTCACTATGCCAGCCTTGTGCCCTCACTCAGGGCTGCATGGTCAGGAGGCCAGGTGGTATCCCACTTCTCCATTCCTCCTCTTCTCCCCCATCCTTTACCCAAGAGGCCCCACGAGCCCTGTGTGCTGGAGGGTGAGGTGGGGGCTCTGCATTTCTGGGAAACCTGGCTCTAGTGGAGGGCTAGACACTTAGGTACAGGCACTTAACAGACCCCGCAGCTGCTTGGACCCAACCCTGAGCAAGATCATTCTGAGCCCCCAGTCACTGAAGCCATGGTTCTCCTCCCTGGCTTCACCTGTTGGCCAAGGTCTCCCCTTTCCCTTCTACCCAGGCCCTGGCAAGCCCCATTCTGTTCTCCACTTCTGTGAGTTTGGCTGTTTTGGGTTCCATGTAGGTATTTGTGCCTGTGCCTGGCTCCTTTCATTTAACATAACGTCCTTTATGTTTGGCCATGCCTTGCAAGCAATGGGGTTTCCTTCTTTTTGAGGCTAGTTTTCTACCACAAAGAAGTGGGAAATGGGGGCTGGGGCGGTGGTTCAGCGGTTTCGGCGCTTGCCTGGCAAGCGCGAGGACCCGGGTTCAAACCCCAGCAGCACGTACGCAACTAAGTGTTGGAGCAACAAAGGCCTTGTGAAAAACTAAATGAAGTTGTTTCTCTCTTTCTCTCTCTCACTGTCCCTCTCTCTTTAAAAAAAAAAAGTGGTAAATGTTTGAGTGATGGATGTGTTATGCGGATTTGGTCATTACACAGCAGGTGTCTAAACTGCACGTGTTACCCCACAGATATGTTCAACTACTGTATGTCAATTACAAAAGCATTGGCCTTCTCTAGAAAAACGGAAGCAATGGAATCCGTCTAATTATAAGAGAGGGTTTATTAGGTCGTTTTATATGATTAAAAGCTAAAGACGGTGGCCCTCTACAGACTGGCAAGTGGGAAAAACCAGGGGTTTCTCAGTGCAAGAAGCTGGCGCCTCAGAATACAAGGGATCAAGGATGTAGCCCTGGCCAGGGGCAAGAAGTCCTAAAGCCCCGCAGACAGCTGCTGGTCCGGGGCTGAAGAATCCGGTGCCTGACGTCCGCAGCCTCAGCAGCAGCCCAAAGCGCACCTGCTCAGAAGAACGGACCGCCCACTGCAGGCTCCGCCTCCCTCCCCTGCGCCCCTCCCTGCTGGGCCCAGCCCATTGGATGGTGCTGCCCATGATGGGGCGGGGCTTCCCTACTCAATGGGGGGACTCCCATGCCAATCTTCTCTGGAAACAGACTAGTTCACAAGTAGTTCACCAACTTCCCAGGCATCCTGCTACCTAGTCAAGTTGGCAACCCAAATTAACTATAAATAAATAAATAAATACTTGAAAAAACAAAACAAACCCAAACAGTGACTCTTAACCAATGGCACTTTGCTTTTGTTTTTTTTGCAAAAATGGAGACCTGTTTGGTTGTCACAACCAGTGGGTGGAGTCCCAGGCTGCAGCTTAGCATCTACGATGCAAAGGAAAGCCCCCGACCAAACGGGAGCCATCTCCAGTTGTCTGTCGTGGTGGGGCCGAGAAGCTGTGCTGTAAACCCCAGCACTGACCCTGCACCCCATCCCTTTATTTACCAAAGTGGGGGAAATCTGTTCTTTTCCAAGTGCATTGACTGCTGTATCTTATCAGGAACCACCGAGTTCAGCACACCCTTGATTAGTCACTTCCATTAACCGTGTTTATTTTGGGATTTGTGTTTGGTTTTGAACATGGTCTCCTTTTTCCTCCTCTCTTCCTTATGCACTAGTGGGACAGATCCAACTTTCTGGCACAATCTTTCCTTACCTTCCGTAAACCAATGTAGCCCACTTTGGGGAAATCTCTCCTCCTCGTCTCCAAAGGAAGGGTCTGAAGCAAACCTCAAAGCTATCTCACAGGAGAATTTTCTCCTTTATTTCTTAGGTAGACTTTACAATTCTTTTTATTAGTGACTGTTGACCAACCCACTCATGACAAAGCAGAGCCTTTATTCCTGGCTGTCCACATTCCCTGAAACCAAGAAATGTAGTGGTCTTCTCCATTGAGTCAGAGGCAAGGAGGTTTTTGCCTTGTGGGTCCCTCCGGCTTCTCTCCTCCCTCCCCTCGTCACTGCAAGCAAGACTCTGGGCTCTACTTAGGTGTTTCTGACTCACCGAGAACTGATCCCCATTCCTTACCACCCTCTGAAATGGCTCTAAGCTCTCCCTCCCCGGTCAGAAGGAGTCAAAGGTTTATTGCTGAGTAGTAAAGAGTCACAGGGAATCTCAGATCATGTTTTCAAAGCCTTCGATTGGACAATACCCATCATCTCAGCCTCCTTGTTCCTGAGGTCCTGAGACCACAATCTGTCTGGTAGGTCTCATTGCTAGCCTGTCTGTCGCTAAGCACTGGCCCCAGGATGCCTTGTGGCAGGCAAGTGGCATAGAAGGCCCAGAGTACCCTCCCCTCTGCTCCTTCCTGGGACATTTATTTGAATACCACCAGGGAGTGGTTCCTTTGGGGTATTTATTTGTTTAAACTTGGGGGGCTCCTAGAGAAGAGGGTATCAGATTTCAGGGTTGGGGGACCAAGGCAAACAGAGAGTGGGTGGTCTGGAAGAAGAGCAAGCAAGGGTGAGAGTGAGAGAACACACACCCTGGGCATGTTTTCAGGAAGAAACGCCGAGCAGCGACCCCATTTGTGGCCCAGCTCTCTATCTCTGAGATGGGGTGACTCTCAGGTGGCCCGTGTGTGCTGTGCCCCTTGGTAGACTGTTGAAAAAGATCACTTAGAAGCGGGCAGGCTATTCTTCAGGGGCGATAACTCTTAATTTATCCCAAGGACTTTTGTGACTATCTAGGTACCTTGGGGAGGAGTGGAAAGGTTCAGGCTGGGTGGATTCTTCTGCAGCCCCTCTGTGGGGGTTCCAGAAGATTCCTCAAAACCGGGTGTGGAATGGCAATCCTCTTTTCCCAATGAACTTGAATTATTGATCAGAATGAATGGTCCTGCCTTGTGTCCTAGGACCGGACTCCTATCTGGGTTGAACTAGTCAGAAAAGTCTCTCTCTTTACTGTTGAGTTCACATCAGCACCAGTTGAAGGGTCCAGAGTTGTGGATTAGGTAGACAACTGTTCAAAGAAAAACCACAGTGAAGGGACAGAGGTGCAGGTGAAGTCACTTCTATCTGATGGAGGACAGGCCAAACCCCAGAAGCCACAGTCACAAGGCATCCTGTCATGTCACTGCCTCCAGAGGCTGTGGGCTGCAGAATTGGGAATGGCTGCAGAAGATTCCTTGCTGTTCTTCATGGATGGAATGCTGGAAGGCTGTGCAGTGTTTTGCCTGGAGACCTTTTTTTTTGGAGGGAAACACCAGAGAAGGTTTGGAGACGTGGCTGAGCACAGTTAATGGCATTGTTAAATAAATACTAAGAGGTACAGGAGAGACAGTGGTGAGTGACTGTTCTCTAATGCCTTACTAAGGGCGAAAAGAGATGGGCTTAATGGAGTAGCGTGGAATTAGATCCAACACCAGAAATCTTCTCCAGCTATAGGAAGCTGGAGCACCTCAGGGCTACAGCATCCTTTTTGCAAAAATTGGAGAGAAAGGAATTTTCTTTTAACCAAGTCTTAACTCCTGTTCCCTTGAAACGAAAATTGTCACTAGATTAATAACTCCTGAAAGTGCAAGGCAGGATGCTGAGTTCATAGCCCAGGAATCAATGGGAGACATTGTTAAAAATGAATGGTGTGCATGCTGAAGTGTTTAGGGATGGCACGTCTTGATGCCTGCCGTTGAACTTGACACAGAATGAAAAAATGATTTGGTCTCATGGATAAGAACTTGGATGGTAAATGGATGGATATGTGACGAAGCAAATGTAGCAAAATCTTGAGAATCACCAAATCTAGATGGTGGAGGGGGGGACAACATTTCTAATGTGTGAAAATCTTCAAATAAAATGTGGGGGGAAAGTACCAATACTTGCTTCACCTATGACAAAACATTAAAAAAAATTTTAAGAGAGACGGACAGGGAGAGAGAAAGAATCAATTTTTTAAATTTAGTTTTTCATGTGGCTTTCATTGCTCTGATGCTTTACTTTATGCATGGTGCTGGGATTTGAACCTGCGTCCTCATGCATGCCGGGCAAGTGCTGTAACCGCTGAGCCATCCCCAAGACTTACGACTGTTTTGATTCAGCGAGTCACAATGATGTCTGGGACTTTTTAAAGCTCTCCATGTGCTTGGGCCTCTGTGGAATAGACCTATGTTCCTCAAACTTGAATGTGGACACAAACCCCCAGGGGGTCTGTCCCAGAACGTGGGCTCTGAATTTGTGCAGGTCTCAGGAGCTCCCACGAGATGTGGTTCATGGCTACCCCTTGAGTGAGGGAGGCCTCTCCCCTGTTCTCTCCATCTGGGCAGCTCATGGGTCTCTTCTTGGCCTTCGCACTGGAATCTTTCAGGAAGCTTTAAAATACATGGATGCCAGGGGAATCTAACTCCCAGAGCCTCGGGTTCAATCAGTCTGGGCTGCAGTCTGAGGAACGATTGCAAAGCTTCTCCAATGATGCCAAGGTGCAACTGCTTCACTGGTTTCCTGTTGTGGAGTGAATATGTGGATATTAAATTATGGGCAATGAATATTTTTGCGTAGGAAGACACTGCCATCCTTGGTATACCAGTGTCTGGTGGGGGACTTCTCCAGTAACGGTGGCTTTTCCAAAACAAAGGTGCAAAGTTACCGCCCCCAGATTCTGCTTAATTCCCCTCCTAATGAGAATGATTAGCACCCAGCATTTATTGAGTGTCTAGCACTTTGATTACTTAATCATGGGGGCTGGAGCCGTGGCTCAGGGGTTGCAGCGCTGGTCTGGCATGCGTGAGGATGCGGGTTCAAACCCCAGCACCATGCTTACAGTGACGTGTCGGAGCAATGAAAGCCACAGGAAAAACTAAAAATTGTTTCTCTTTCTCTCTCTCTTAAAAAAAAAAAAAAAAAGAATTACTTCATCATTACCATGAGCAGGTAAGGCAGGCATTTTTATCCTATTTTACAGATGAGGAGGTTGAGTTTGATTAAGACTCCTCCAGTATGGTGCCACTACTAGGTCTTGGGCAGAGACTTCTGAGGTCAGGTGGACCTCAGAGTCCATATTCTCGAACCATTCTGTGACTCAGGTGTTTGTGCCAGGGGTTGGAACAGGACAATCTGGCCAGCTCTTTGGTGAAGGTTCACTGGAACGCAGCCACACCTCTTTCTCTCCGCATCCTCAGGGGCTGCTGTACCTGCAGCGTGGCAGAGTGGAGTCACCGCGGTAGAGATCCTGGGGCCCACAGTGCCCAGAACATTACTACCTTTGCAGAAACAGCCTGCAACCTGTGATGGACCGCACAAAGCAGGGCAAGCTCAGAGTGAACGCAACAGCCCCTGGGCGGTGAACTTGAACCCATGATCACTGCTTGGACATTTCAATTTGATCTTACAGCCTGAGTTTCACTCGAGACTTACTTATTTCCTCTGCACATATTTTATTTTGATGCCAAAATTTCTGATCTGTTTTCTTAAGAGCAAGAGGTCTTGATCCCAAAGCCCAGAGCCCCACGCGGCTCTCTGTAGATGGGGTGAGCGAGGCCAGCTGCTGGCCACCTTCAGCCCCAGCACCGTGGGAGGCCTGCGTGCAAGAGCTTCAGCCCTGCCGCTCCGCTCCGGGAGGTGATGTCTGCAGCAAGGGTCTTCCTTCTCATCCCATCAGCCATCCACTGAGCCCTCTCCTGAGGTCAGCTGGGAGGAGAGAGGCAGGAAATGCCAATCAATCATCAAAGCTCCACCCAGGCAGGGGGCGGGCACTGATCCTGAGCGTCTTTGACCCAGCCCCAGGGGCCCAGGGTAGGGCAGCTGGAAGCCAGTGCATTTGGTAATGATTCTGGCTTTCCTGTTTGGTTTCTATCCAGGGGGCTTCAGGGTGTGCTCACGGTGAATTGTATGTGTACACATGCACACGTGGGTTACATTCTCCTTGTCTCTGATGTGTGTGTGTGTGTGTTTGCACTGTTTTGTTAACTGGTGTGGCAAAGCAGTAAGCTAGTTCCAGTCTCCTTCTGAAAAATGGGTGGAAAAGGAGAGGTGGGGGGAGGCCAGGGATCCCTCCTGGATTCCTGGGGTCTGGCCTGCATGCCCAGCAGGTTCTGCCACACCCCAGGGCTGCGACGCCTCTGTCGGGAGCATTCATTCAGTGTTTACTGTCTGCAAAGACACAAACGAAAGTACAGTCAGTCGGTGCCTGACAGGAGAGAGAGGAAGAAGCAAGGAAGAGAGGACTCCCAGGTGGTTTGCTGAGGGTGGCTGCGGAAAGGCCCAGGTGGGGATGGGGCGCATGGGGTGCACAGGAGCTTTGGGCTCAGCTTTCTCTTCCAATCAGGATAGAGCCTTGGTCATCCACAATGTCAAGGGCATCTCTCAACAAATAACAATCCGAGAAATAATAACGCCTGGGCCACGCTGCCAAGCCCCTTGCACATGGCCCTGTGTCTGCAGCCTTGCAACCTGGTGGGCCTGACCCTTGGGGAGCCACCTCTGCTTCCTGGGATGTAAACCTTAGTGTCCAAGGTTTATAAGTGGCCTGCTGGGATGCTGGGGAGCTGGGATTCCAGTGGAGGAGCCAGCACCCTAGGAGCACAGAGGTGACCACCCCTCTTCCTGTTAAGTAAGGACTTTGACCCTTCAAAGGGAAAAAAGAAGGCTCTCCCTTGTCAGCACCTTCCAATATCCTGCCCCCTGGCTGGGCCTGGCTGCTCTGTCCCCTCACCTTGTCTCCAGCTGGGCCCTTCCTCTCCCCAATTTAGACTGGGGTGGAGTGAAGCTCTTTAAGTGGGTCTCATGTGTCCAAGGACCCATGGCTGGGTTGCACTGGAAACTCTTGTGGCAGTTGGACTGAGCTGGGAGGACAGGACAGACAGACAGATAGACAAAGGGTTCTCATTGCCTCTCCTTATGCCAGATGGGCCCTTGCACCTCCTGACCATGGAGCTCCAGGCTTGGTTGTGGCAAAGCGGGGCCAGCCCAGTATCCAGGTTTCTGGAAACTCCTCACAAGGCCAAGCTGCTTGCATTATTCTGCCGTCTCCTCCGGAGTTCCAAGCTGGGTGGGAGCTGGTATCATTTCCCTCCTACCTGCCTCACCCATTGTTCCAAGAACTAAGCAGTAAAACTTCTCCAAGATAGCATGATGTTGGTGGGTTTTGCTTGTGTGTGAACTGTACATCTGTGGTAAGACCCTGCTCAGTCCAAGAGCCCTCTGAACTGAGGGGACAGAGAAAAAAAGCAGCAGAGGCCCCCAAAGGAGAGGCAGAGGGTAGTGAGAGCACACCCCGAGCCTTTGAACCCCCCATGCCAGAGAACCCCCAACACCTACTCCTGGGGTGTCCGGCCAGGGGTGCTCAGCACGGCAGCTAGGAAGAGCTCTGGAGCAAAATGTGCAGAGGGATGTCCTAAAGGCACAGGGTCCTCAGCAACGAGGATTTCCGACACATCGATCGAATCAGTATGTGTGTGCGTACACATACACATATATCTTTGGCTATAAGCTTTAGCTTATACACACACACTCTCACACACCCACACACTCATACACACACACACGTGTAAAGAATTTTACAAAGAAGTAAAGCCCTGTACATAGGATGATTCCTGGTCCCCCAGCACTTCGCTGGCTGCAGTGACCAATTCATCCCGTTTTACCTGCAACTGTCCTGAGTTTAAAACTGAAACTTCATCCTGGGAATCACCTCAGACCCAAGCAAATTGGGAAGGCTGTTTATCCAAGAGCCAGGCATGTTCAGCCTCTTTTCTCAAATTCTCACGATCGCACTGTAAATTAGATGATGTTTTCACAGATATGGAAACAGAGATGCTGAGTGAGCTGCCAAGGGTCACACACAGAGTCAGGAGCTGAGATAAGCCTTGCTCTTGGGCTGAACCCTGAGACCATGTGTTTTCCATAAGGATACCTCAGACCTCGCAAATGCACACAGGCAAAGATCCCCTGATGGCTCATATGAATGACAGTGGGTACGCGGGGTTGGAACAACCATCTTTCAGAAGGAAAGCTGGCATCTCCTGGCTGGGTGTCTCCAGCTTTTGGTTCTAAGAGGGAAGGAGGACTTGGCTGGCTCTATTATCAATCAGCCCAAGCTGGTCAGCTGAGACTCCTTCACTTGGTCTTGAGTTTCTAGCCTTCTCATTGCTGTCTCTGAACCCGATGGAGGTGCTACAGAGCATGGGAGACTGGGGAGGTGGGAATTTGCCAAGAAGGCCCCTCGAAGCTGCAGACTGGACTCCACCTCCCCTGCCTCCTTCCACCCTCAGCCCATCCTCTCACCCCCAGAGGTTTCCAAACTAGGTTCTCCTTGCCCATGTGCCAGACCTGCTCGGCTGCTGAGCCTGGCCAGAAGCAGACAAGCAGAAAGACCAAGAGCTAATTACTGTTTTCTCTTTTGCAGGCCGAATAGCTCTGCCAAACTGGGATTCCCATCCTGCAGGCCCCTAATCCTGCGCCGGTACCTGGAGGCATCCCAGCCACACACGCCATCTTGCTCATGGTCACGGGCTTGCTTCCAAAGCGGTTCCCTTCCCCCGCTCTCCCACCCCCTCTGGACTCTCCCTTCCTCCCACCATGCACACCCCTGTGCCTTCAGGTGCGAATTTCTTCAATGCCATCTAGGAAAAGAGGTGGTTGGGGTTTCCCCAGGGCTCCTGGAACAATTGCCAGAGTTGAACTCGGGAAGCCATGAGAGCAGGGTCCCCCATGGGAATTGCCCACTTTCAAAAGAAAGGGATAGTAGAGATCTGGGGAAAGGACTTCTCAGAGGATGGGGGGCCATTTCCCCAGCGTTGCATGCAATAATTGGTAAGTGATTAGTGATAGTTGCAAAGAACAGGGAAACCAGTCGGATCAACCTGGGGAAAACTCTCCTGGGCTGCTGTGTTCCATTCCGAGAGGAAAAGCATCGATCTTGTCGGTACAGCTGGGTATGGTTCTCAGCACCCCTCTCCCAGCCCCATTCTGCCCCCCCAATCCCATTCCCATTGAAATAATCACAGGGTAGGCCAGGCCTGGCTGTGTTGCCATGACAACTGCTCTAATTTCTTCTAATCTCAGTGTTCCTTCCTAAAGGGACCTCCCCAAGTCCTCACTCCCCCCTGCAATGTGTTTTAATTGTAATAACTCCTGGGGTTTCGGGAGGTAATGACCATGTGCGGGGTTGGCCTGGCTCCATCCCCAAAGTTGCTCGCCCAGCGGCGCCAGGCAGCCCTCTGCCCGCCAGCGGGAGTCCTCAAGGAACCCAGGGCAGGCTGGGGCAGGGTCTGCCAAGGGGGTCTGTGGCCTTGGTGCTAATGAACACAGGCAGGGGGTGAGGGCTTGGCTCTGCAAGGTTTATGTTCCGAGGACATTTTATGGCACACCACCCCTTACCCCATCCTCAGCTCACCTTGAAGGGAGTCCATGCACCATTACCTGCTCCAGGCCCCAGACAGCCACTCTGCTTCACGGATGGGACCCTTCTGTCCCTGCTGGCCCTGTTCTTGGGCCAGCTGCCAGCTTTCCATGTTAAATGTAGCCAGGGCTTTAGATCCAAGCTGGTCTTTGTATTCCTTGTAAGACAAGGGTTTGATACAACCATTTTATTAGTAAAATAACGTCCTTGGGCTTTTTTTTTTTTTAAAAAAAATGTAGACGTAACTGCAGAAATCCAGGAGGTACGAAAACAGCTTAAAGAAGGGAGGAGAAGTTGGCGCAAGTCCCCATGATCCCAGAGGTTCACACATATGCTGCCTTCTAAGGTGGCTTCCCCAGTCACCAGCATGCCACACCCTTTTGCCTGCACACCTATGGCTGGGGTCTTGCTCTGATGCAGACTCTGAGCCAGCTCCCCTTTTGACCAGCTTCTGGGCCCCATCCAAGCTGCCTCACCACGGACCATACCTGCAATAGCAAAAGTCCCACAAAATGGTCCTAGCAAATGATCCCACACCTGTGTCATTGGCTATGTCATGGAGCCCCTAGCCTCACGTGCTGTTGACAAGTTGAAATGAGGCTAGTGCAACTGGGGAAGGAAATTTTGAATTGTATTTAACGTTCATTTGCATAAGGTGAAATAGCCACAGGCATCCAGAGGGTACGTGTCCGACAGCACAATGTTCTTGGTTGGTTTAGGTTCGGAGTTGGCTTGACCTCTCTTTGGGAAGAGACTCGGCTGGACAGCCAGCCAGCAGGAACCATGCGCCCTGAATCTGCTCCCTGGACGCTCTCCGCCTGGGAAGCCTGGACTCTTGCGCCTCACCTGCTTTGTCTTTGAAACACAGCACTCGTCCTGCCTTAAAGGGACTACTAAGAAGCAAGCCTAAGATCCAGGGGTCAGACGTAGAAATAAGAACATAAAATTTGAACAAAGCTTGGAGGACTGCACAACTTTGGGGGAACCAGTGACCTCGGAAGCAGCGTTGGCTCGGAGATCATCTGCCAAGTGCCTGCAGACTCTCTTCCCACTGCTCTTTTCTTTCTAATGACACGAGGGGACAGTTTTTGGTTAATGCTGCAGAAGCACTTGATTCACATCTGCTCCTACCAGAGCCCTCCCGGGCTGAGCTTGCCCCTTTGCACACTGAAATATTAGATGTTCAGATGGGAGTCCAACAGCAAAATATTTCTGAAATTGTGTGTGCGTTTTTTTTTTCTTCTAATTTAATGTGCCAGACAAGCCTCCCTGTAATTAAAACCAGAAACAAGGACCAGACTTAGACAGAGATTTGAAGGCTGTAAAATTCTAGGACAGGTTTATGTAAAGCAATTAAAAAGGGAGTTAAAAATTGTTAAAAAATTAAACACTAATTACTTTTTTTTCTCCTCTCATTTCTGCTGAGTTGTTTTGGCCAGGGAGTTCGAAGAAAGATATAAAAAAGAGAAAGTTTTGCCTCATTGCTGTAAATCATGTTCAACCAATTCTCTGCAGTTTGCAGCCGAACCCATCTGCTGTCAATTAGCCTAAATCATGCCTTTTCAATTAAAGTGGCTTAGGGAAGTCTGGTAGCAAAATGTGTGTGTGTGTGTGTGTGTGTGTGTATGCACACACATGCGGGCGTGAACGTATGCATGCGTGTCTGTGTGTGTGTAAGGGGAAATCTGATTTCAGGCTGCGAGGTGGAAATATCTTTTAAAAGGTGTGATCCCATTTTAGCGTTTTGCAAATAAAACAGGGTATTATTTGCCACGCTGCAGGGAATGGTGCAGGGAGGGTGGAAACAAAGTTGAGGTGAGCCTTGGAACTGGAAGGGCAGTTCTTGAGCTCTGCTTGCAAGGGCGCCTGCACTAACCGGGCCTGTGGCCTGCAGGTATTCGGAGACCACCAGGCTATGAGCATCTAAGGAGGAGTGGGAGAAATGGCTGCAACATGGCAGCCTTTGAGTACACAGAGGAAATACACCATCCCCTTCCTTAAAGAGACAGTGGGATAAAAATTGGAACAGGGTGATCATTCTACATTGTGGGGAATGATTGAGGCCAGGGTGCTATTGTCTTTCAAAATAAAGTGGGCTTGAGGCGTTTGATCCAAACCTGATCCATACGGTGGGTAGAAGGATGGTCCTGCTTCTAGGGACCTTCTGGGGGCATCTAATTCTATGTTCCTTTTGATGGTTCCCCAGGTCAGGTGGCCTCTACCCTGGGAGAAGATCAAGCTGAAGAGTGACTCAGCCAGAGGCCAAGGAGGTCTTGCTGAGGGCATGTGTTTGTGTGTCTGCACTGGGGACCCCACTCGGTGCTTTTTTTTTTTTTTTTAGAAAGAGAGAGAGAGAAGGACAGTGTGTGTGAGAGAGAGTATTGATTTTAATTGAGTTTTTCACACGGCTTTCGTTGCTCTGACACTTAGTAGTGTACGTAGTGCTGGGGTTAGAACCTGCGTCCTTACGCATGCTAGGCAAGCACCGTAACCGCTGAGCCACTGCTCCAGCCCCGCTCTCTGTGCTTTTGTGCCACCTCTGACTACCCAATCTATGCCGATCTCGGATCTCCCCAGGGTTCTCAGGTGGGCAGCACCTGGGAGACAGGTGAAGTTGGGGGCAGCAGTTTGGGTGTCCTTATCAGAGTCCATTCCCCTCCCCTGATATGTGCCTTTGCCCACCCATGATGGATGAGTCTGGGAGAAGAGTGTGTGGTCTGCCAGTGAGAGTTGATTTTCAACCTGTTGGTCCTTCCTCTGCTGAGTGACCTGCCTCAGGTGACCAGCCATCTGCCTGAAAACCCCCTCTTTGACTGGGGCTTAGAGGAAGGGATTTCGTGGAGGCCGATGCCAGCAGGGTCTTGGAGATTCAGCTTGGTATCAGTGGTAGCAATTATAGCTACAATTAATGGAAAGCTTAGGATGCTTGACCACTGGCCTGAAGGTCTGGCCCAGAATCCCCCATTCCAGTCTCTTGCACAGAGTCCCGTAGCTCCAAGTGCAGAAGTGGGTGCTGAGCTGGGCTGCAAACTCTGGCCCCCACTGTGCACCCCCTTGGATAGTGAGGGGCCTCTGGGAACTTTGATACTATCTGCTACTTTGCTTTCAAATTGGTGCAGGTGAGGGGAGGCTGCCCCCCAAAAAACTATTTACTGCTGGTCTTGTGTGGGCTGGGTGCAGTACCTACTCTGGAGTTGGGTGTCATCCCAGCTGTTCACCTGCCCATTATGTCACCGCCACCAAATCGCTTATCATCTTGGACCATCTGCAAAACAGGGTTTAGCCCAACCTCCCTGGGAGGTCAACAGCCCACATATGCTCTGTGTCCCCAGCTTGGAGAAGACGCTCTGCAAACACTGGGTTCCTGGCCTTCTTTCCTGGTGGCCTAATTCCGTGAAGCTTGACCTGGTTTCTCTCTGGCTTCCCATCCTGTGATTTCCTGCAGAACATCGTCACAGGTCTTTTTCCAAGTGATTCATCCTAAACAAGCCCCGGGGGTGGGGTGGGGGTGGGGGAGCTGCGGTCCAAAGGGTGAAGCCGTACCCTGCATGCTGGGCCAACATCCAGGGCTCCGACCATGCTGAGCCCTCCTCTCCCAGGAAGCGTTACCTCCAGCCCCCCAGCCGCCCTGCCTTTGGGTAGTTGGAAGACCAGGCTGCAGCCAACCTAGTCCCTGCTCTCTGTCCTCTGCTCCTTCAGGCTGCACTGGAGAGTGCTGAGGGGGAAACGGCCAGTGGCCTTGCTCCGGGGCAGCCTGGAGGTCTGCAAGCACCGCCTGGGCTGGAGCCCCTGCCTCTCAACAGGACCGGACTTTCAGGGGCCCCTTGAGCCCGCACGGTGCTCCCAGCCACCTCCTAGAGAGCTGGAGAGGGTGCTGCCTGGCTCCTTGGAGGGGAAGCGGTGGGAGATGGAACCTGGACCGGGGCTTCAGCTGGCTGCACGAAGGTGCCCGGACCCTCTGCAGGACCACTGTGTCAGCCCACAGTGGGAGGGGTGTCCTGGCACAGACCCACTGTCATCCTCCTACAGGCCCCACGCGTGGTGGGGCTGAGTCCAAATGACTGCTGTCCAACCTTGCCCCAGCTCTTGGGTCTCGATTTCTGTCCCTGGCTCCCCCTCCCCTGCCCTTGGGATAACCTGGGAGGGTGGTGGGGCAGAAGAGGTGCTTCTCTCCAGGCAACCAGATGTCACAGGAGAGCAGAGGCTTTGGGGTCTGATGAACCAGCCTCTGACCTCAGCACAGGCCAGTTCCTTAGCTTCTCTGGGACTCCTCTATAAACTGAGGGCAAACTGTACTTTTCAGCAGGAGCCTACCTAGCTGAAGTAATGCCTGAAACAAGGTCAGCCTAGGGAGGAGTGTAGATTGTCCCTCACGTCCTCCCCTTACCTCTAAGTAATGCTGAGCTTTGCACTCACACACTCCCAGGTGGCTATCGCAGACCCTCTACCCGCACGCCCCATCCATGGGTCCCCTTTGCTGCTGAGTGGCCAGGCTGGGTCAGCCCCTCCCTTGGGGAAAGCGTGGCCAGGCGTGGCCAAAGTGCTGGCTCCTGGACCTGCAGTTAGTCATAGGATCGGGCTGACCATCAAACCCTGTGTTGCTGGCCACTGCTCCTGGCAGCCACCTAGGTTGGGAGGCAGCCCTCCTACTCCTGTGCACACGTTTCCTGGACGTACTTCTGCCTCGCTGTGACTGTTTTGGAGAGGAGCTCGGCATCCAGAACATTGCTGCTGGACTCAGGGTCTGCCCTGTGCTATGTCCATCACCAGCACCGCAGCCAAGCCAGGTGGCACCTTACTCTCTGGGGCACTAGAGAGCTGCCCTTTGGTGACTCATCTGCTGATGCCCACGCCCCTGCCCGCCAAGGGCTGCAGGGTGCTGAACACTTTTGGAAGGTCACCCTTTATCCATCAGCCACATCGCCTCCAGGGTGGAAGGCTCTCTCCAATGGTGCGCTGCTGCCCTACCCAGGAGAGAGAGCCAGGGGGTACAGGAGTTTCTGTCCGGTGGGGCTGGGCCAAACGGACCCAGCAGGGCCTGGCTTTAAGATTCGATCCCACCCTGGTCTGCTTGCTCATGCCTAGAGAGATGTCTAGAAAGTCACTCTGCAGCTGACCAGCTCAGGACAGCAGGAAGGGCATGGGTGGGAAGGCGACTGGGCTGTACGGTTAAACCCCTATGACCCCAGGCAGGCTCGTGCGTGCATTTCTTCTGGTCCACGGTTCACCCTATGCTTTCCCATTATACGGATCCCAGTGCATCCATTTGAATGGAACAAAGCACCTACCTGCGGGCCTTGAAGGCACAGGTGTCTCAGTGCCCTGTACAGTTCTTGGCTGGTGGAGGAGGAGCTGCCTGTTGAGTGGATCTGTGGCAGAGGCCATGGTGAGAGAGCACCATAGGGTTTTAGAGATGAGCCAGGTCCCCAGATGTCCTTGAGATTCTTATGCTATAGTAGCAGTGTCCTCTTCTTGCTGTCCAGGCCTCTGGTGTCCACGAGACTTAAACTTAATTTGCACGAAGTGTCAGGTGGGTGGAGCACACAGAGATGTGGCTGCCTCCAGCCTCAAGCTGGCCCGGGGTCAGAGGCCGTGACAACATGAATGCCCATTTCTGATGCATGGACAGAATGGCACAGTTGGGCTCAAGGCAGCTGGAAGGTCCGTGGGTGGAAGGGCGCACAGGCAGTGTGGCCATGCCTGCCAGCAATGCCAGCTGAGTCAGACTCTGGTCTACGTTAAAGGGCAAGAACGAGAAGCAAATTTCAAGTTGCCAGGTCTTGGGTGCACAAACACCGCTCTGGAGTCCATGATCCATTCTCCAGGGTATCGTATCCTGCAGGAGAGGAATTGAGCTGAACTCTACTCGGAGGTTCTGCTCACCACGAGTCAGAGCCATCCCTTGGCTCTGGAGGCCTGGGGCCAGGGAAGGCTTTGTCCCTGTGTTGCTGTGTGGCTTTGGGGGCAGGCTCTCTACTTCTCTGAGCCTCCCCTATTTATTGCAGTTGAAGAATTCTACCTCATGTAGCTCCTGGAGTTTGGATGATATTTCTTTGAGAGTGTCTTTCGCCAAATACTCTAGAACACTCAGGTGCTACTGGGGCTCAACCCTAAAATTCCCATAGTCTTGTTTTAGCTGAGGTCTCTGGAACTTCCTCTAAATGGAGAATCTGATTTTGTTCCTTTTGGCTTCTGGTGGAGACCCTTGTCTTCTGGCAGCCAGGATGCCACCTTGAGGGAGCTGGGGCTCTGGTGACTGGCAGCCCTGTGTGTGGCTTCTCTGCAGAGAGCAGGTGGACGTGAGGTCTGGTGAACTTTCTGTGCCATTCTCCCTTCAGCTCCTCCTGGGAAAAGCCTGGCCCAAGCGTCCAGAGGCGATCTGGTCCCTGTGAGCTGGGCCATGTTATTGTGGAGGCTGTGACGAGTCCAGTGCCCAGTTGGTTCCACCTGGCCCCTTCACCATGAAACACCACGTGAACAACAGCATTGCCTCCCCAGAGCCTCCGACTCACCCCAGCCCCTTGATTGAAGAGCAAGGTCAACTGCTTATAGAGAAATACCTTTTCTTGCCTCCAACTCAAAAGTGTGCTATAAGGGAACGCATGGAAGGGGCCAATGAATAAATCGATTTAAAAATGACCGCAACAGCAGGCCTGTTTCACCATAGGAAAGGGGAATGTGAACTCAGACACTGAAGTGCAGTCCAGCAGAGGACTCGAAGAGAGGAGCATCCAGAAGGGCAGATCAGAGGCCCTAAGCCGCCTTATTTTCAGAGGCCCCACTTGGTCCAATCAGAAGCATTAGAACATAACCATGCCCATGAAATTAAGTGTAATTTATGGAGAGAAAAGAGAACAAGTGGGTCTTCATAATTTCTATTGCTTTTAAGAACGAAGATCTTTTCTTTCTTTTTTTTTTTAGAGGGACAGTGAGAGAGACAGAGAAAGAGAGAAACAACTTTATTCAGTTTTTCACATGGCCTTAGTTGCTCCAACACTTAGTTGTGTACGTGGTGCTGGGGTTTGAACCCCGGTCCTCGTGCTTGCCAGGCAAGCGCCGAAACCGCTGAGCCACCGCTCCAGCCCCAAAGATCTTTTCTTGTGATTTAAACTTTGCTATATTTGTTAATAACTATTTGAGAATCGATTTCAATGATGGTTGGCTAGTCAACAAATATATGTTATGAATAGATAACTAAATATTTGATTAAAAATAACTGTGGTTTTACATTTCTTGGACACGATACCTTTTTTTTAAGTTTTCTAATGTTCTTGTGAGTTCTTGAGCGCCCACAGGCTGCAGGAACCTCCTGCGTCCTCTGAAAGGTCTCCCTGGAGCCAGAGGATCGAGTTTGCTGATTTGTCCAGATTCAATGTACATTGTGTGGCTCCTTTGAGCCTCACTTCTCCCATCCATAAATGGGGCTAATTTGACTTGTCTTTTCCAAATTCTTGTTGGCAAGAGTAGCCGACACAATGAGTGAAAACACATAGTCCAGTGCCAAGCTCTACACCTGAAGGTCTCTGCTTAAACATGTTAGCATTAAACAATCAGAGACAGACTCTCGACTTGGAAAGAAATCATTCAGTTTGAATGTTTTTTTCCTATTCTTAAATGCGATCCTTCAAGTTTAGATTTAAATATGCATACATATATGTACTACGCATATACTATACACATACTATATAAAAATATATACAATGCTAATATGTAGTGTTATACTCTATACACATGTGTATATGTACGTATACAGTGAATCACATGCATGATGTCTGTATAGCGTAATGCTGTGCATTATACGTGCATATATATAATGTATATCAACTTGTATATCAACATATATGCACACTTGTAGTAATTACCAGGAATTTCATTCACTAAGAACTCAGGACAATTGCACCACACTTTTGGTCCCCTTTGGGCTTTCCGTGATGAAAGGGCTTGCCCAGGGAATTAATGATGTACAAGATGTTTGGTGGAGGGGGTTGGTTTTTGGTCTACTTGAGGGAGCAAGCTTTTCAACCCCTTGGAAACATCTACTTGGAAGCAATTAGTGTGTTAATTGGGGCTGCTCCTTATCAGATCCCCAGCACCTCTTCTTGGCTGTGCCCTCCTGGCAGAGGTACCCACACTTGCAAATAACACAGGCGCCTCTGACTTCTGCGGCTTTCTGTAACTGAGGGCTTTGCTTGTGAAGACCAGCCTTCATCTCCGGGCGAGACCTCAGGGGCTGTGTGGATGGTGGTGGGGTGCGCTGGGTGTGCTGGGAGACCCCAGCAGGCCTACCCTCAAGCACGTGATGAACATGGACTTGCATGTGACATGAATCATGCCTGGATGACTCCAGGGAGTTTGCCCAACACGATATTTGGCGGTCAAAGAAATGGATTGATGGATGGGAAGCTGCACACTGGAAAATATGTGGGCATTTTCAGAGAAGGTCTGAACAGCGCCACGGCGCCACGTTAACGGGGTCAGTTTCTGCGTCAAGGCTGTGTCTTGATAACTGAGTGCAAATTATATTCCTGATGGTGTGGAAAGCCAGGGGATGTGGGACACCTAGATTTGAGCCTGGATTTCATTAATAATAAGCCGTGGGACTTCAGATGAGTCCCTCTGACTACGGATTAGCTAAGGTTTATAACATATTGACTTCAGTAAGAATGACAGATTGGGAAAATTAGATCCTTTTAAAGAGTAGGCACGAAATGAATGAGGCTTCATTTGACTTTATTGTCTAGGAAAATGAGTAAATGTGAGCTGGATAAAGGTCTGATCCGTGGATTCCCAGATGGTTGAAAGCCGTAACCAAGGTACTAGTCAAAGGCCGGTTTCAGATCGTAGTTGTGCTGGGAGCCTCTAACTGGTCTCAATTTGTATCAGTGACTTGACGGAAGATCAAGACAGGCTGGAGACGACACTGGGCTTGGAGTGAAGCCAAGAGGAGGAGAGCAAGCCCTAGAATCGCTGATAATCTCCACAGACCCCCATGCTCAGCCAAACCCAACAAGATGGAAGACTTTCAACTGTTACTGTTCAATTTCATGTGGTTTCAAATTCAGAAGCGCAAGAACTAGATTAGAGAGCCCTCCATTGGCAGCAGTTCACATGAAAGAGATCTGGAGGTTTTAGTTGACCACAAGCATAATAGGATCCAACAGTGTGACTGTTGCTAAAAACACTAAAATACTCGTGGACTGCTTTAATAGACAGATGGCATCCAGACCCAGGGAGGTGACACTGCAGGGTCTTCTGGCCATGTCTAGAGGAATGTGGTTAGTCCTGAGCATCACACTGGAGGAGGCTGTGGGTATGCAACTGAGGAACAAGAGAAGACATTAAAGTGGGTTAACTGGTATGGGGGAGACCTGCTAGATGCTCACCACCCCATAATCTCCTCCCAGGCACACTGGAAGGAAACATGTTCCAGCCTCCCCTGGAGTCCTGTTGGGCTGGTACCTTCTGGCTGGTGGGTATGGCACAGTGGATCCACTCCTTTTCCAGACCTTCCCTGTAAAGTACGCTATGATACCACTTCCTATTCTTCTCCTTCACTGCCTCCAGGGTATGGCAGAACAACAAGATCCAGGAGCTGGGCCACAGAATCATTTGGAATCCCATTTGGAGGCACTCGACTGAACTGCGACAAGATTGAACAATGAGACTTTGTTGTGTTAAAGTCACTGAGAGCCAGGGAATGCTTGTTACAGCAGCTGGTATCCCTTGACCCTGACTACTCACTCTCAGAGAGCTGCAGACCAATAAAATCAAAGGGAAAAAAATATGGTCATATACTAATATATGCTGCCGATTAATCCATGGCGATGCCACCTTGTTTCACAACTACAGGACACTTAGGAGAATGGAAGATGGTTTCATCCTCCTGGAAATTCCTCAGGAAGTTATAATGCTCCCCCTCGCTGCTAAATACCCTCTCAGGAGAGAATTGTGAATTGTGACCTTTTTTTCCTTTAGAGTTGTGATCCCCCCGTCCTTTTTCTAATGGTTTCGTCAGATTTCCGTAGCCTTTTGGTTCTGTGACCTTGAGGATGCATCATGACCACTCTGAACCTCAGTTTGTTTATCCATAAGCAGGGTGTAACCCTAGCACCTACCTCTTGGAGTCGTTGTGAAGACTGAATGAACTGATCGACAGCGCATAGTAGGTGCCAGGATGTGTAAGCTTTTTCTGGTCTTGTTTTTTTTCTTCCTCAGTGGCCCTTCTCAAGAACCTGCCACTCAGGTCTCTGGAAGGTCAGGTCAATCAAACTCTGCACCACAGGGAGAGAGGTGATTTTAGTTCTTCCATAAATGATGAGGTCCAGACCTGGCGAGCAGGGTAGGGTGTTTGTGACTGTGTTTGATTCCTGCAGGGGAGTGCAGGTGGGGGAAGCAAGGCTCTCTGTGTTCAAGGGCAGAGGTGGAGCCCTAAGGACCCAGAAGGAGAGGCTCTGTCTGACAGCTAGGAAAGAACGGGCTTGTGCTGGAGTGCCACGGAACCAAAGGTGGAGACACGCTGAGGTTGGAGGCTGCCATTGGAACCCGGCACCCAGACCCCCACCCAGGGGCCATATGTGCTGAGATTTGGAGAGAAGACTCATGAAGTGTGCTATTAAAAGAGGGTGAGGACTGGGTGTGGCACACACCTGAAATCCCAGGGGCTCTGGGGCCGGAGGCAGAAGGATCACAAGTTCAAAGCCAGCCTCAGCAACTTAGAAGAGGCCTAAGCAACTTAGTGAGACCCTGTCTCAAAATAAAAAACTAAAAAGGGCTGGGGATGTGACCCAGCATTAAAGAGCCCTTTGGTTCAATCCCTGGTGTTAAAAAAAAAAAAAAAGAGGATGATAATTATCGGTCTCTGGGCAGAGAAGTATGGGTTTTAGGGAGACTGTATGTTGCTGGGGCCAAGACTGCCATGTTCTCCCATGACCCTGCCTCCTGATTGCTATGTGACCTTTGGAGGAGCCACTTAACCTCTTTGGGTTTCATTTTCCATCTGAAAAAAAAGATGGGACTAACAAAAACCTGTGCTGTCATCTCCAAGAGGAGGGGGGGCAGGGGCTGGAGCCGTGGCTCAGCGTTCACGGCACTTGCCTGGCATGTGTGGGGACAACAGATTGAACCCCAGCACCACGTACATAATGAAGTGTCAGAGCAACGAAAGTCACATGGAAAACTAAATAAATTTGATTTCTCTCTCTCTCTCTCTCTCTCTCTGTCACTGTCCCTCTCTCTTAAAACAACAACAACAAAGATGATGGCTGGTCAGACGGTGGCTACGGAAGACTTAAGTGAGTTCGTTTATCCCGTCACAAAGTGCAACTCAGTGCAGGAGGAACCTTCCAGTCTCTAAAAGAGACTTGAGCTGTTTTGGGGGCAGGCACACCTGGGAATCTGAAGTGACAGGCAGGAGGCCACAGACGCAGGAGGACAGTCTTGCAAGAGTGGGAATGAAGTTAGATGCACCTCACGGGAGTGTTTCCAGGACTCGGAGGAGCCGTGCGCAGAGGGTCAAGGCCCTGCCTGCATGGACAGCACCCACGCTGCACCCAGCTCTTGGTCTTTCCCAGTCTTCATCGCAGGGGGGATCCTCCCCCCAACCCCGCCTGCACGGGGAGAGGTGGGGGATCAGGAAGGAAAGCACAGATGGAGCATCTCACCTAATAACTCAGGGCTGCTCCCGCCAGCGAGGAGTTTCACACTCTTCCAAAATGAGAGAATGCGCCTTTTCTTTACAACTCTTTTCCCAATAAAATAATTAAAGCAGGATTTGGGGAGGCCTGCCACCCCACCCACCCCGGCTGACTCTGTGGGGCGTGGGGGAGCTGGGCTGGTAAGGGACTCAGCTGGTGACAGAATGGGCAGGCCTGCTGAGAAGGGCGTTGGGCTCCCAGAGGGCAGGGGGAGGGCCCGCTGGTTTCTCACCACCCCAGATGACATATGACTTAGCACGTTTCCGGGTCTCCAGGGCTGCAGCCGCCTATGTATTTTTGACATGTGTTTGGTATTATCGATGTTTTTACAATAACAGCTATGGTCCTAAAAGGGACTAGAATTAATTAAAATGCAGCTCTCTGCCACACTGCACTTTATTATCACGGGAATGGCCAGAGGGAAAGGCTTCGCTTTTGGGACCCATCTCATCCATCCCCCTTTCTCCATCGGTTGACACCTCCATCGGCCTCCCTGTCAATCAGCTGCAGAAGATTGGCAGAAAGGGAGAATCCGCAGTCTTCGAGCTCAAATTCTCTGTTAAGAAAATCTCTCTTGGTGTTTAATTGATGGTGAGAAGACAGCACCAAGGGTCAGGCGTTGTGTTTGCGGAGCGACACCGAGGAAGCGTCTGCTGGTTCTGTTCTTCAGACTCTGTTGCGTGTCCTCCTCTGAAGACCCCTGAGGCCAGCAATTGGGCTCTCACTTTAGGGCAGGGCTCTCCATCTCCATCCAGCATGTTGACATTGGGGGCTGGAGCGTCCTTGCTCTGTAGAATGCTTAGCAGCATATCTGGTCTATACCCACCAAATGCCAGTAGCGTTCCCAATGGACCCTCCGTGCCCCATACTGCAAAAATAAAAAATGTCCAGATGTTGCCAAATATCTCCCGGAATATTTGAGAACCACTAATTTAGGGAAAGGCCAACGACCCCCACTCCTGCTCTAGAGAAGCAGCCAGGCTGCGATGACATGGGAGATTGTCACTATCACTCGTGAGCAAGGAAATAAGTGACTGGCTATGAATAACATCCAGAGTTTTGCCAGTGATTCACTTTTTTTTTTTTAGAAAGAATTTTATTTATTTTTTAGTTTTAGTTTTAGTTTTCCCAACACTTAGTTGTGTATGTGCTGTTGGGGCTCGAACCTGGGACCTTGCTCCTGCCGTGCTTCACCTTTGAGCCATTGCTCCAGCCCCAAGATTCACTTCTTAAAACAAATTCGAGTATGTGGCCAAGTACAACATCCCTTTCACTCTCTTTTCATCATGGCCAGAACTGACCGTTGCTGCTCCCCTGGCCCATGTAGGTCACAGTCCAGGTTGCTTAGCCACAGCTGCTAGTGGGCCCCGAGTGGAGTGGCAATTCGAGTTCTTGCTCCATCCCAAGTGGGTTTGTCACGAGGCCGTGCTGCACACAGGACTGCCGTTCCTTCCTTTTTCTGTGGTGCTACGGAGGGGACCCACAGCCTTACACAGGCTGGGCAGGCGCTGCTCCACTGGCTGCACCCCAGCACCAGGTCTGCCACGCTGAACTTGACCTGGAGGAGGCTCCAGCCTCATCCCTTTACCCTCCTGCCACTCACTCTGCGCTCTGCCCACAGTGGCCTCTTTCCCTGCCCTCTAACAGGATTCTGCATGCAGCTCTTCAGTGCGACCCCTCCTTCTCCAGTCTCAGCTCAAGTGTCACCATCTCCAAAGGCTGGGCACAGTGACTTCTAGCTCCAGGTGATACTCTGCCACCATGTCAGCCTGTCATCATGGCGCTGCGATTGTCATGGTTGGTGTGTTCCACATGTGCCAGTTAGACACCCCCAGGAGGTCGACGTGGAGAAGGAGTTAGGGGCTAATCAGGGAATAACATGTATGAAAGAAAAGACGGGGACACAGGAGAGGGCGACCTAGGAAAGTGAAGCCCTGAAAAGTCTCTGTTGCCCACTGGAGAAGACCCAGGGTGGAAACGCTTGACCCTTGGACACCATGGCGCTCAGTAAGTGGCCAGGGCTGCTGCAAGGAGCGCGTGACCTCAGCCTGAAAGCGGAAGAGGACCCCAGAGATAGCTGTGGCTGGAGGCTGTCAGCTGGTCACGCTCCTCTTGGCCAGAAAGCCAGGCCTGTGTTGATGAACATGCAGCTCCGTGCCTGCCCTGCGGGGCTGGGATGCAGTTCCGCCAGCAGAGCATGGTGTGGCGGCCCCATCTCCTAGAGTGGAGCCTGACGCTGGAAGAATGCTGTAGAAAGACACGCATGTGTCATTCAACGGGCAAGGACAAGGCAGAGTCGATGGTGCAGAGCATCACAAACTACTTTTGCTTTCATTCCGCGCAAGACTTTAAAAGCTAAAAAATACTAAACCCCCCCACACACACACGCACACGCGCGCGCGCGCACACACACGGAAAGTGCTATTGGGGTGTCCTGTGGCTCTCCTCTTGTCAGTGTTGGGAGATGAGGGCTGGGTGGATTCTTTCAAGCTGTGTGGTGCTGTGGGGAACAGAAGCCCAGGAAGCCCCAGAGGAAAAGAAAAACAGAGCTATCAGGTGGGCCAAAGGCACTCAGCAGGGGACCGCGGGTGCCTGTCAAACCTGAACGGTTATCTGGCCTGGCAGAGCCCGGCATCTTGGGTGGCCAAACAAACCTCAGATACGGTGTTCCCAGGCGTGGGTGTGGGGGGATAGTGTCCTTTCCCTTTAGTCTGTCTCATGCCCCAGAATTTTCCTCTGCCAGAAGACCCAGGCTGGGATGGGCTTGTCACCTGAGCTGCTGTCCTTTTATGGGACGAGTTTGACACCCAAGATCCCAAGAAAGTAGGCCCACCCATGCAGAAGCCCACACGAGTGCAGTAAGAAAGAGGGATCTTCTGGGTGGCAGAGACACCCCTGGGCCAGGTGCCCAGGAGTCCTGGGGTAGGGAGGGGAGGGCATAGACTGTGCATGGGGCCAAAAGGAAGCGGGTGGCAGGGTCTGTCTTGGAGAGCTGTCTGGCTCAGGAAGGCAGGTGTGAGCCTCTGTTTATAAACTGGGAAATGCAAGAAATAGAACCTGGTTTTCTTATAACTCAGTCCCTTTCCTAGATGTCACATTTGCTTTCAGGGATGGGGAAGGCAGCAGTGTGCTTTGGCATGAGGTCTTGGGAAGCGTGCTCTCTGCCTGTATCACTTGGAGACCTCCAGCAGCTTCTCCTGGGGTCCTTGGCGATCAGTCTGTCACTGCCAAACTGCTTTCTGTTTCTAACTGGAGGCCCTCCAGCACCAGCCTCCCCTGACCACTTTTCAGGGTGCCCAGTAGCACGTCTTCTCGGCCCTCAGATCCCACCTCATTCTCTGCTCAGTGTCTGCCTCCCGTGGTTCCCCCACACAGGGACTCTCCTAGCCTTTATCTGAGGGTCCCTTTGCTCTTGTCAAATATTCTACCAAATATGTTGTTCGCTCTATGTCTCAGAAGCCTGCTTTGACACTCTGAAGTCAGGATTCATTATTTGGTCCCTGCTGTATTGCCTACACTAGAATGCAGCCGAGTCTACAGGGACACACCAACCAGACAAGAAAGGGTGGAGAAGCACAAGGAGAGGTGGTGTGGGGGAGGCCAAGGGGGACATTGGTTAGTTTCTCATCATCACCCACCACTCTGCTTTGGAGACTTTCCTGCCCAGAGCTCCAACCCTCTCTAACCTTGCGATGACACCCTTTCCCTTTCTTACGTAGGTTGGAGAACTAAGAGTAGGCACGGTCTTCCATCCTCCACAGCAGCAAACGTGTAGTCAGGCCCCGGTGGGGGCGAGTGTCCCTGTTCCTCTCCATCAGCAAGTCCTTCCTTTGCAATGGCCAGAACCCCTTGCAGGGAGTCAGGAAAGCAGGGAAGCCAACCCAGTTTTAAATGAGGGCTCCAATGGAACCATAACCAAGGGACCGCCATTTTGGAATCTTGGAAGTCCTTAAACCCAGACTAAAGTCAGTTGCTCTGAATCCACAGCTAAGCAGTGTGTGGTGTGGACGGGGTCTCCAAGGGCTCTGAGGTGAGGGAGAGCTAATTTAAGTACCAGTCCTTCAGGTCAGCGATTCTGGGGAACTTATTTATCTCTGCCTCATCTTTCCATGGAAATAACAATTATTGAAGATAAAATACTACAATGTTCACAAAGCCCCTAGGGCACTGCTTGGCCTGTCTATTCTTGCCACTTACTGTATATTCCCTTCCTTTCTCTTAGGACGCCCACAGATGAGAGAGTTGCTCCATCTCTATGGTCCTGAGCATTGATTTAATGCTCAGAATTCACCCAAATGACTCTCCAAAGACTAAAATCAAGCAGATGCAGAGGAAGCATCTCTGAGACTCTCCTGCCCTTTCTTAGCTCTGGTATCTGGAAGATGTGTAAATGGGTGTCCCACATTGGCACAGATCTTAGCTTGGTGTGACTTGGTCTCTCCGATGCCCTGCATTATTCCATAGTCTGCAGTCTCCCTGGTCAGGAGTGCTTCCTGTGCAGAATCAATTTCTTCAGCTGACTGGCTCTATTCCTCATTGTTAAGGATGCTCACCTAATATGAGTGCAGCTGTTACACTTTAGAAGGAAATGCCCAATAAAGGTCTTGCCTTGAAGCAAGTTCACTATAGATTGAAACCAAAAGTCTGCAGGAAGAATGATAGGGAGTGACTTATTTCTTTTGTGTGAAGGAGGAAGCTTTTACAATCACAGCAGAAGCTTCTTCTAGGCATAAATCTGGCTTTTACATCCTTCTGAATTCAGATGATTTGACAGCTTTTGTGTATTTGGGGGTCTTATGCTCTAGAGGCAAAGAAGCGCTGGGGTTACAATGGAAAGGCTGGCTTCAAGAGAGAGGGGAGTTGGAGCCTAAGGCTTGGAAAGGAGGAGGACAACAGGTTCATTTGTATGTAAGGCCATATCCAGATGATATGTGACATGCGATGATGTCCTGCAGGTGTGAGCCTCTGGGTGAGGCATGAGAGTTGTTGGCAACATCGCCATTCAACTGTCTTTATCCTGAGTTAGAGGACAGCAGCCACACAGGGCATAGAGGAGAAACAGGACACTGAAAGAGGTGAAATCCCTGTCATTCATTTTAACCTTACTAGCCTGCCCTATGGACTCATAATAATACCACCTGCGGGGTTGACTAGGTGGATTTTGATTCCTTTCTTGGGGCTGTCCAGCTGGGGAGCCCAGGCAGAAGTCTTATTAAGGACTGGCCCATTTATGTTCTTTTTACCCTTTTTGTGCCAAGTGGAAGAGGCAGTTTCTGTGCCAGTTCCCTGCAGACTCCTGATGTGCCATTAGCTGATAGTTGTCCCCAGTGGATCAGAGATGGGGCAGGCTCAAGGCTTGGGTAGAATGCGGTCAGAGCTGGAGGGCACCTGGAAATAAGGAGGCCACCAATACCCTGCTTTCACAGCCCCAGACAATCCAGGACAGGACAGGAGTGGGAGGGTGCACAGGGACACGGAGCCAGGCAGTGGCAGAGGTGGAGGTGGGCTGCAGGCCCGCTGCCCTGTGTGTATCCAAATGCATGTTTGATGGTTGAGCTAAACATCCCGTGCTTGCGTGTGTCCCCCTGGTCAGCATGATGGCTGCGTGTGTGGACTGCACATTTGCAGTGCTCTACCCTGCCCCAGCCCGCTCTCTGCCCCAGGAGCCCAGCCTGCAGGAACTGCTTCAAAGCTGCTTCTCCTTTTCTGCTTCCGGCTGGCTCTGAGCAGCCGTGAATTTTGCTGGGATATGGGTGACAGAGGAGATTGCAAGGCTGGCCCAGCCACTGCCCCACGTTCTCCCTCCGCATGGTCCCTTGTAGCTGTTCTCTCAAGGGCAGCTTTGAGCCCCTATGAATGGCCCTGTCCCTCACGATCTCCCTACACCTGTCTGTACCGTGTAAGACAACCCCTTTACTAACTTCCTCAAAGTGACCTCATTTGAGTGTGCCAGCTGGTTCCTGCCAAGACCTTCGCTGACGCAATAACTGGAGGTTCATCGGAAGAATCGGATCGTTGAAACGGCGTTTGCTCAACCCTTTGGCTTCCACCGTCCTTAAAAGCAACCGGAGCCCTTGAGAGACAATTTGGGGTTGGGGAGGATGGACAACCTGTGTTCTTCAGCTTTCTCTCACTGTGAGAAAACATTTGAGATAATCACCTTAAAAGGAGGAGCATATTTATTTGGCTCACTGTTGCAGAGGGTTCAGTGGCCCTGTTGCCTCTGGGCATGAGTGGGGCAGAGCATCATGGCAGAGGAGGCGCTGGGGCCCCAAGGCCCCTTCAGGGGCACGCCCCAGCTGCCTGACTTCCTTCCACGAGGCCCTGCCTCCTAAAGGTCACGTCACCTCCCAGTAGTGCCACCTGATGTGACCCAGCCTTGAACATGTGGCCTTTGGGAGACTTAAGATCCAAACCATAATGAACTCTGAAACCAGGAAAAGCCTATCCATTTCTGTTTTTCCTTTCATCATTATTATTGTTGTTCATGTTAAAATATTGCTGACAGGTGACTACCTTTGGGACATAAACAAATAAACAACACTGGTAAAGTAACTCGATCTCTCTTGCCCTATGACTGATCTCTCTCTTTCTCTGAGTGACCATTAGGACAGCCTAATGCACTTTCTTCTAGTCTTTTCCTAGGTATTTTTGCACAAATATCATACACATACACATAAGTTGAGACCCAGAAAGGAAAAGTGATCAAAATGACCTCCCGGTAGGTCCACCACCAACTCATGGTGGAGCTAGAACTTGAACCCAGGTCTTCTGATTCTCAGACCTGCATCTTTTCTATGATATTGAATTCATTTTTCTAACTTAATTTGGCCCAACTCAAGAGGCATTCCTGGGGACCTCATGACGGGGCTGGTGGCTTAGAGGTGAAGCTGCCAACTGGAGGAGTGGCTCATCTCCTGCGTGCTTGGACAGGAGAATGGCAGAGCCTATAACACAACCTTGGAGCCCCTCAAGAGCGAGATTGGGGTGGTGAGATTTCTGTGTGTGCTTGCAGGCTGTTACACTCGAGGATTCAACTGAACATGGTCTAGGTGTTGCTGAGAAGAACTGTGTCCATGTAGATCTACAGCCAGCGGTCCTTGAGTATAGCCCATGGCCCTTGGTAATGTGAGTGGGCCAAGCCATTCAGTTGAAGACCTCAGAGAAGTGGGCATTGGGCCATGAGCCAGCAGTAACCACTCCCACCTAAACCTGAGGCCGCAGCCTGCCCTGCAGACTCATGACCATACCACTAATTCTTGCTCGCCAGTGGCCTTGCCTTGTGGGCTTCAGACTTACAGTCCCTGCAATGGCCAAGAGCCATGTCCTTGGAACAAATCTCATCACACGTACAGTCAGCCCTCTGTGTCCACGGGTTGATTCCACCAAGAGTGGATAGAAAATAGATAATGTTTGTAAATCCAGAAATATTTAAAAACTTGAATTTGTCACATGCTCAGGAATCCTCGGAATCCCCACAAATGTGTAGGCCTGGTGCTAAGTCTTCCGAGGAATCTAGAGATGACCAGGGAGCACAGGAGGAGGGTGTAGGTGTTATGCAAATATTGTACTACTTTATGCCAGGGACTCAAGAATCTGTGGCTTTTGGTGTTCCTGGAACCTCTGTCCCTTGCTTACCACGGCACAACTGTCTGTGTATACACATATATGTGCATGCACAAGCACACACGCACACACAAATCCTATTTGGTTTCTTTCTCTGAAGCACCTGCACTGATGCACAGGTCTGGCACCTTGCCCACTTGAATAGGAGCCTGGAAGTCCCAGGGGCTGTGGAGCATAGCCTCACACAGCCATGCTGGTCCAGCTCCCGCCTGCTGCTCCTAGAGACCCCAGCTCCTCCCTGTCTTATGCCAGCCATATTCAGTGTCTGGCTTTCCTAGCTGGCTGGCCATGCCCTTCTCCATCCATGACAGAGATCTCCTCCTCTGTTTCCTAGTGCCTATGAATACCGTCCCCATGCCAAGTCTGTTTCGTGGTCATCTGCACAGAAGCCCACCTCCACGTGCCTGCCCCCTGATTCCTTCCTTCCCTGGTCACTGGCCTCTGGGGTCTGTCACTGTCTTGATTGGGCAGCTGCTGGCATTGCCCACTGGTGCCGTCTTATAGGAGCTGGAGGAAAGTCAGGTGAAAAGAAGCAGGAGCCACTCGGGATCCACTGAGCATTGCTCCTTCCCCAGCAGCGAGGCAAGGAGGGCAGAAAGGCTGCCTTGGAAAAGATCCGCCCCATTAAAAAACTGAAGGCCTGCAGTAGCTTGGGGGAGAGGAAGAGGAGGCAAGCTTGTGGGAGTGGGCCCGCAAAGCTTCCTGTTTTCAGGCAAGCGGGGAGCAGAGTGCAAACATCCTTCTTCGTTTACGGGCTTTGTTCTTGCTCAGCCAGTGTGCTGTTCCATGGGGTGGCCTTGCTGACGCATGCTCCCGGCCGCGTTATCTGCTTCACATCAAAAGAAAAATGCATGAGAATGTGCTGGATATGGCACACATGCCGCTTACGATCAGAATCACGGAAGCTTGGGCTGGGACCTCAGGGTTGTGCCTCTGTCCCTTGGACCTGTCTGCTCGCTGGGCTGCATGTTAATGTGCCGGGCACTAACCTGAGCGCTGGGGACTCGCTCCCCAGCGGGTCCTTTAATGAACCCAGCTGGAGGCTGAGCGTTTCCATTTCTACGGAGAACATGATGACTGAAGATGACAAGATGAATTAGGTGACTAATCCATTCATCCGGCTCCTTCGAGCATCCCTTTTCTCATGCTATTTAACTGGCTGTTTTTGCTGTCTCCTCCCAAGATCTAGAAAATCCATTGCTGTCCCTCTGCATTTGCCCCCAAAAGTCCCAGATGATACCAGTTTGCCCAGCTTAGTTATTAAGGACATATTCCCCTTCTCAAGAGTCCCCTGGTTTGGATGACAGATTTTAGGGTCTCTAGATGTACTGCCCTTCTGGGCAGCCATGAAAAAGTTAAAGCCTTTCCTAAAAGCTTAGACAGGGATTGCTACTGAGAAAGAGTCTTGGAAAGAAATGCTTATTATCAGACCAATTTGGCGATTCAATTATCTGGAATTTGAGGCCTACGTAAAGTACAAGGTGGAGATCTGGGAATGATTGAGCCCGGCTTCCTGTACAGCCCCGGAGTGGTTGAATGTGCAGGAAGAGCAGGCGACCAGAGGTACGCGGGGTGGGGTTTGTGTGATATGGTTGCTCCGTGAAAAATCAGCCCCAGCTCTGCACCCATCAACAAGGTGCTGGAGGATTCAAAGTCAAGGGCTTCATGCAAGAAACTGGGCTTGGGGAAAATGGCAAAGTGGAGTTGGAAGCAGTGTGGAATGAATCAGTCTCCAAGCCTGGTGTTTGTGGCAAGATGTTTCCACATGCCTAGTGGCTGGGTGGGTAGGTGTGTATACGCCATCTGTTTAGACTTTGGCACGTTCCCGGGGATATTTACATGCCTTCTTGTTTGGGGCTCACAGCAATGGGAGGAAGGGAGGACAGGTATTTCTATCCACACTTCTTTACCTTGTAGGACAGGGAAATCTTCTCCAGGGCTGCACAGCTAAAAGGTGACCGGATCTAGCCTCTCTGAGTTCTTTCCATCTGGTTACCACGATGGCCGTTTGGAACTGGGCAAAGCACTTTGCATTTCTGATAGGTGCTTTGACACCTGCTGCCAGGTGTTTTGCTAGGTGGGACTAAGCTGGGGTTTTGACAGTTTGTAACTTACTTGGCAGGTGGACCAGGGACATTGTGGATTCGGGAGATGGGTGTAAAGCGGCCGTGGTAGGACCCATGAGCTAAGAGACCAGGCCCACTAATTTCTGTTTCCAGCCTGTGGAACTCCCGCTTAGCACAGGCCCAGGGCAGGACCCCAGCCCTGCGAGCAGGGAGCGGAGGCCTTGTATGCAGTGTGGCTTGAGTCGGGCCGCCGGGCCAGCGTTCTCACTACGTGATTGGGAACATGTGAAGGCAGGGCGATTGAACTGTGGGTGACCCCGCAGAGCAAGGAGGCTAATTAAAGCTCCTCTCCCCACACTTCAGTCAAGCCCCTCCTGCCCTTCCTCCTGATGGTGCGGCTGATAAGGAGGGATTGAATTTATGAAAAGCGATGAAGATGTTTGGATAAGCTGCGCTACCAAGGCAAGCCGGCCGGACGAGTCAGGGCCTGACAGAGGCAGCAGTGTGGCTGACAGCGTCGTTAGGGGCAGGCGAGCAGAGGAAAGGGGAGAACCCCCGCTCCGAACATGGCACCCCGCAGGCCTTGCCTCCGGCTGCACACCTTGCCGTTCAGCAGGAGATGGGCTTGCTGAGAGACGGCGGGGCTCTCCCCGTGCCACCTGGAAGCCAGAGCTCCCAGACCTGTCACCTGCTTCCTGTGTGAGCAGAGTCAACAGGGGACATGAGGCTGATGAGTGAGGAAAGAGTGGGAAGCTAGAGAGAGCAAGCCCTGGACAAAGGACTTCACCCTTCCACATGGTTGTCACCAGGCCCATTGAACTGATGGGGAAAGTCAAGTCCAGAGAGGTCAGATAACTTGCTCAAGGACATACAGCTAGTAAGTGCGAGATCTGGAATCAAAATCAAGAAGCAAATTAAAAAAAATATATATATATAATCGAGCAGCAAGACTCTGGAGTGTTTGTTCCAAATGAACAAGCTCTGAGCTAGTCCACTGTGCCCTGTGGCAAGGTGGGGGGTCCTAGAGTGTCGTCTGGGATTGGAGGGTGAGTTCCAATGTTCACCCCGGTTGCCTCAACTTACCTCTTGGCCAGGTGGCTCCTTATCTGCCCCTCTCCTTTGGCCCCTCTGGCCTTCTGGTGGTTGCTAAGAGCTGGTGCTATGTGGACTGGGGTCTCTCCCGCCCACAAACTCTCCACACTGGCCATGGAAGCACCGCGCTTCCAAGGTCTTCAGAGTGAAATGCACCAGAGTCTGCCACCTGCCCTGGAGGCACCGGGGCTTCTGTGGCTACCTGCTCTCCTGATCTGGACCATGTGCACCCCAGTCCTGGCTGCCTGGGAGCCACATCTGCCTGCAGCTTCGCTTCTGGACACGCCCAGCCACACTCAGCCTGTGAGTCACACAGTAGATGATGGAGGCCTCTGGCATCCGAGAGGGACTGTGTCCCTGAGGCTGGGGGCGGGACTAGCAGAGTGGCAGGCCTGCATGTGGCACGCAGGAGGGCTGATGCGCTGCTCTCTAAATGCAAGGCCTGCTGGGGAAGGAGGGAGGACGGAGGTGGATGCTGTTCTCAAGTCATTGCCCTAACTTAAGTGTCCTGGGTTTCAACTTTCTCCTGCCTCCCAGAGGCCAGCCTCAAGGAGAGGTCAGTGAGCCAGAGGGGCAGACTGATTCAGTCCCTCCCCTCTGGGACAGCCCACCCCAAGTAGAGTCCCCCCACCTTTCTCATAGTGAAGACTCAAACTATTTGAATGAATCGATTCCAGAGCCAGCTTATCAGCACCAATTCCAAGGCCATGTGTACTACTGAATATGTTATTTTCAACACCAGAGTTTCCATGCATCTTCTCTTCTGGGGGGAATGTCTTTCACCAGGAAGACCTAACTGTGATCTAAATGATTAAGGCTGGGACGGTCTGGTCTGGTCTGGTCTGATCCAGCCAGAGCTGGGAGGGAGTAAGAAAGTAACACCAGGGTGAAGGAAATGCACATGAGGACATCAAATGCCACCATGCTGGTGAAATGCAAGGCACGGTGTCGATCAGCCCAGGTCACTGAAGTCAACTGTTCAGACTTGGTTTTAATGTTGGTCATGGTGCCCGGGACTCATTTCATTAGTGTCGGTTTAACAGTTGGCTACGTGGGCCAGGGGTAATATTAATGATTACTTGTTAGTTAAGTGGACATGAGCTTTTACATAATGTGCCAGGGGGCAGGCAGACCCTTGCAGCAGCTGTCTCAGGCAGCACCCCTCTGGGCCACCGGTCGAAGGCAGGGGGACCCAGAGAGCTGCAGGAGAACAATGTGCAGAGGTCCCCTCAGCAGAGCGGTCTGGCTGGGGCTGGCCTGGAGCTTGGCCCAGGAGGCTCCTGGAAGGGTGAGCTGCCTCTTTTTGGGGCTGAGTCATTGTCTGAGCAAGACCTTTCTCTGCAGAACCAGAGACTAGCCCAGGAGGCAGCTCCCCAGATCCCCTGAGAAGGGGAGAGAGCGGGCCCCTGGGCCTCCCTCCCAGGAAGGAAGCCGCCTGTGCAGTCTGGATTGGGTTTTTCTTGTGCCAAGAGGGGAATGCCTACCAATGATTTACACAGTCATTTATAGAAAGCATACAGGTTTACTCATTCATAAAATGGAAGAACAGTGTGTTTTCTGCCCTGGCTGGGCTCTGGGGCAGCTCTCAGGATAGTGTAGCTGATGGTAATCATTTCCGGACATGCCCTGATTTGCCCATGGGGAGCAGGCCAAGGTTGCATGGGAACCGGCCACAGATGGAGCCCTGAGTGCAGTGCAGGCGCCGTGGAGCAAAGCCAGCCTGGACTGTTAGCAAGGGTACCCTCTGGGTGCTGGGCCCCCAGCTCTCCTCTCCTCCAGAGCTTCCCAATGGGTGGGTCAGCTGTGTCCCAGCTATGAGGGCCACCTCAGGAGACCTCGGGAGGAAGGGGATTCCTCTGGCACTGTCTGGTCCTGGTCCATCCGGGCAGGGTTCTGTGAGGCCTGGCCTGCCTGCAGGGGCTGCCCAGCAGAAGCCAAGTGTGGGCCTCCCTTCCCCGAGCAGCAGTGCCTAGCTGGCGATGAGTCACCGTGCCAGCATCTTCCCATGTCTGTACCCAGCAGCCTCGCCTGTGGGGCCCGGCGGGCGGGTGGGCAGGCAGCAGAGACCAGTTTAGTCAGAAGCCACAGTGATTTGATTTTGCTGCTGCTCTGTCCCCAGCTCTGGATGCCAAGAGCCGTGGGCTGGGTGTTGTTGGTAGCGTGTGACCAGTGGAGCTGGCGATAGAAGTGCACACCAGACCTGAGCCACACGCAGGGTGGGATCTTTTCGGATCCCCCCTTCTCTTTCCAGCTGAAGGCTCAGGAACTTTGGTCAAAGAGGTTGGAGGTTTGGACCCGATGACCCCTCTCAGAACCACCCCTTGAGCAGCGGTTCCAGAAACCTCTGCCGTGGGCATTCCAGAAAGCCGTGTGGGAGCCCTGGGTGCGGGAAAAAGAGAAGACAACAGAGGAGGGGAAAGGAAGGGTGGGCGCAGGGGCGAAGCTGCAAGCTTGCTCGGCCTGTTAGGCCACTCGGGCCGCCCTAACGGAATTCCACAGACTGAGCTGCTGAAATGGCGATATCCATTTCATACCACTCTGGAGATTGCGGGTAAGGTGGGCTTCTCTGAGGTCTCTCTTCTGGGGTCCCTGATGGCTGCCTTACCACCATGTCCTCAGGTGGTCCACATCTCTTCTCGTAGGCACAGGAGTCATTGGGTGGGGTGGGAGTCATTGGGTGGGGGCCTACCCATTGACCTCATCTTTGAAGGCCGTACCTCCAAACACAGACAGTTTCCATGGACCAGGACGTCCCGCTGGCTCAGTGGCTAGCAAGCCCTGCAGACTCTCTATGATCCTATGCCCTCTTCTTTTTGCTCAGGTGAAAACAGAGGCTTAGGACTAATTGCCACTCACTATAGTCCTGTTATGAGGGATAGGTGACGCTGGTCCCCTTCTCTGGAGCATCCTCCGACTAGCACAGGCTGACTACCTGCAAGCCCATAATCTCCTAATCCTCAGGCCATGCCCTCTTTCTGACCCTGGGGATAGGAGTGTGTGTGGTGCCTGTCTTGCCTGGATGGGTCCCCTTTGCACTGGGACACCTGGTGCCCCAGCTGCCCTGCTTTGGGTGTTCCTGGTGGAGATTCTCCCACCCATACAGCTGCTTTGCCCTCTTCTGAACCTTGGTGTTGCTTGGACAGGACCCAGGGCACAAGGTGGTGTCCACCTGATTTGGGTTCAGCTACAGCCAATGCTGTCTGATTTAGCAAGGAACACTCCCATCAGTGAGAGAAGCCCAGGGGAGTAGGGGTAACCACGAGGAAACCAGTGTGGGGCAGGGAGTGAAGATGGTAACACGGACCCTTGCGGGTAGGCTGCTGAGCCCTGCACCAAAATCCAAAAGCATTTCAAGAATGTGGTACTCAGAGCTCCATGTCTCTCCCCTGTGTCTCTAAATCCTCACTCTCTGCTCCAAGAAACTACTCTGAAAGGGAAAAGCACAGTGTCCCTCATTGGAGCCAGTTACATCCCCAAGCCGGACTGTGTTACACAGGGCTCATGAGAATCCCCAAAGCACATTTGCTTTCCTGGGACCATGGAAAGGGCCAGCGGGCACTTGCTCTGTTTCCTTGAAACACTCTGCCCTTCTAGATGGGAACCCCCAGGTAAATAAGGTTGTTTTTATGTTAATTACAAAATTCACATCACTTTTAAAAAAGCTGAGTTCTTGTTAACAAGGACCCAGAAGACAGCTTAAAGGGGATTCCATTGGCCAAATCTGGCACAAATTGAACACCAGCATAATTAATCCGAAAAAGATTATAAGGCATTAAAATAGGAATTTGGGAGTCCATGCTAATGATATGGATAGATAGATGATAGACACATGAGGGAGGATGGGTGTGTTAGTCAGCTTTCCACTGCTGTGACAAAAAGACCCAAGGAAAACCACTTAAAACAAGAAAAGATTTATTTTGGCTCATGCTCTCTGGCTCCATGGCTGTGGGTCTGGGGCAAGACAGACCATCATGGCGGAGAGCCCATGGTGGAGGAAGCTGCCCCCCACTTGGAGGCTAGGAAGCAAAGAGAGAGGGTCCCAATATCCTCTTCAAGAACACGTCCCCAAGGATCTACTTCCTCCAAGTAGGCCCTATTTCTTAAAATTTCCACCACTTCCCATCAGTTCCATTCTGCCATGAGTTCATGAGTGGATTTATCCTCTAGTGAAGGCAGAGCCCTCTGTGAACACTCCTGCACTGGGGACCAAACCTTCAGCACACAAGCTTTTGGGGGATATTGAGATCCAAACCATAGCATCTGTCACTAACAGAATTCTGAGGGCTGACAGGTGAATGTCAAGAAGAATGGAGTCAGAATGTCTCCACTTGGAACCATCATGATGAAAACTGGATCAGGTAAGAATCGTCAGTGGACAGGAAATCAGTAGATTTTGAGGAGGAACAGGAGATTGGCATCATCTTAAACTGGATCCTCTCAAGCTGCTTATTGCTAATTGCAAAGGAAGAATACAAATCTGCAAATGCAGGGACTCTGCAAATGTCTTGGCCAGGTGATCAGAATTACCATCACCCATGAGGGACAGATGACCTCTTGCATCCCGGAAGGACACATCACCTAAGCAGCACCTCAGCAGATGTATCCAACACCATCTGTTCACAAGGAACCACCAGATAAACCCCAGAAAGGACATTCTACTGAAATCAAAGGGGATTAGTGGTTGGATTGTCTATACTCTTTTAAAAATGTCATTGTCATAAAAGATTAAGAAAGTTCTGGAGTGTTCCAGACTAAAGAAGAAAGATAGGACAACTCAACGCAACACCTGAGTCTAGGTTGGATTCTGTGCTGGAGGGAACGGTGGCATAAAAGAAATAATTTGATCAACGGACAAAACTGTAACCCAGATGGAAATGCCAATTCATGAGGTTGGTTCCTGTGCTGTGGTCTCTTAAGACAATATTGATCTTTTTAGGAAACATGTGCGGACAGAAGGAGGGGTGTGAAGGAACATGACATAGGTAAGTAACCCTCCAATGGTTTAGGGGAAAAAAAGCTAAGTGTCCATGCACATCCATAGGGGAAGGAGTGAGAATAAATGGGGTAAAAAGTCAACAATAAGCAAGTCTGGGGAAAGGATCTATGGGCATTTCCTTGAATATTTCTGCAATTTTTTGTAGGTTTGAAAATTTCGCAAATGAGCAACACACACGCATGCGCACGCGCACACAGAATGGCACAGGGGAGGAAGCACGGGTCTGGGCCCCACCTGTCACTTTGGCATGCTGCATCAATTTTGCCTGACACTGTGAGAGGGTTGGCATCCAGTTGGGAAAATAGCTGAGTCCTGCTGCTCTGGCTCACCCTCCCCACCCAACTGCTCAGTGCCAGCTTCATCCCAGTGTCTGGCTTGGGCTCAGGCAGGTTCTGCTGCCGTCTGGGCTTTGCCCTCCTGATGCTTCCTTGCGTTTCAGAGTATGTTTTAGGCCACCTCCTCCGGGAAGCTTTCCTGCACAGCTCTGCACAGCTCCAGCTCGCTGTAGATTTCCCAGATAAAACACAACGGTGCCTGTCTGCGTGTGGCAGGTTTTAATGTTGCTATTGAACGTCTCCAGCTCTTTGCCTGCAGTGCATGGGTTAGGACTGTACTTCTTGGCCCTTAGGAATCCAGTGGGAGCAGGTTAGCAGTTGCAGGTGGAAGTCACTGCAGGAGAGATGTGTCACTTCAGGGCTAAAGCCCTCCTACTCCTCTTCCATGGTGACCAGCGATATTGCCTAGTCAGCCTGGATCAGGATGGCCACGCATGGACAGAGTGGTTAGTGGCCAGGCAGTGGGAAGCAGACTTGTGTTATGTTACCCCATGGAGACTGGGGGTTCTTTGCTACCTTAGCATAACCTCTGCCGTCCTATCTTAACACACAGGTCTTTATAAATGCTGTTTCCTTTACTTTGAATCTCCTCCATCCTTCCACCTGGTAAATTGTTCTTCTCCTTCCAGGGCCCTGTGGAGGGCCACCTCCTTGCTGAAGTTGAGTTACGGTCGTCCTTCTAGCTGCTCCTTCTGTGTGGTCATTTGACACACCACCTGTCTACCATTTGCCAGGCACAGGCTGGTGCCATTGGTACAGGGCGTCCCTGGGGAAACAGTGTGTGCCTATAGCTGCCGTCCCTTCCCTTAATGTAAGTGTCACGAACACAGCATGGCTGTGTTTGTTTCAGCACTTGGCAGCCAGTAGGAAGGCAGTTGAGGATTGGCTGAAACACAGGAGTGCACCCTGCCCTCACTGTAACACAGGTGTGTTGGATTTGTACAGTTTTCGTGGCCCGTTCGTCTCCTGTCCTGGATTGTATGCCTCAGGAGGGAGACGGTGCCCTGCTGCCCTAGGTGTGAGTGAGGGCTGGTGTGTGCTGGGGTGCAGCAGGTGTCTGCAGAGATCATATGAATTGGAAAGGAGGTCATCGTGAATGCAGCCCAATATGATCACTTCTGCAGAAACTGGTATAGTAACCAAGGTATGCTGAGACCAATGGCTTTCCATCCTCAGGGGCTGCCTCTGTGTCGTGGGCTGGTCCCTGGGAGTAAAAAGTGGCCTGGAGACAGATCTTCTGTTCACTCTCTGTTGGTCATTGGGCTGGTCCCTTCCCTTCTATGGGCTTTGATGGGGACCTTTGATTTCTCTTATCCCTCAAAGGCAATGAGAGTCTATGTGGAAAAACTCCAGAAAGATCACGTGATGAACTGGCTTCTTTACATTGTCCAAGGGGCAGGGACACAATAGCTCTGGCCTGGTTTGAGCCATTGGACACACTGTCCTGCGGCCGGGGCCCCTGGGTACATTTGTGACACTTGGGGAAAGGTTTGAGAGTGCAGTTTCCAACTAGTCCTGCTTCCCAGTCCCAAGAGAAACGCTGGCGCTGGCGAGGAGAGCCATACCCCCTGGCCCACCCCCTGCATGGCAGCAGCACTTCTGCTGTACCCCATGGCCCGCACCTCTCCCCAGAGAAAGCTGGGGCTTGTTTGCTGCTCCTGGGAGCCTGGCATGAAGCCCTAGATGCTGTCATTGTGCTGGGGACAGGCTCCCTTCCCCCAACGCCCTAAGTGGCTCACACCACTAGGCCAGGCAGCTTTGCCCAAACCAGGCTCCCACCCTGGAGCACCCAGAGCCTGTCCTTGTCCCGCGGCTGCTGACATCGGCAGAAAGCAGCCCCGCTGGTTACACGTGAGCATGGTGGGCCTGGTCTGTCCAGAAAGTTCTCAGGCTGGGTCGGGGGAGGGGGTGCTCTGCAGACAGTTCATTCACAAGTTGTTGTTGGTATTTCTCTTCCAAGGGAGGCAAGGGTGTGGTTGTAGAATAAATCTTGGTTGTTGTTGGTTTTTTTTCCCCTTTTCCCCAAAGAAATCACTGTGTTGTAATGCAGGGAGAGCCCACACCGAGATGACATTTTTATGGCTGCTGCTAGTAAAAACTGTAGTGTGGGCCTGGGCCATCCTGAGGGCTGCTGGGTCCTTTCTCTCTCCCCGTGGCTGCCCCCCACCCCTGTCTCTCACAGCAATACAACTTCGGTTCAATACTTGTCTAGAATTCTCAGTGGGGCTACCTAGGTGCAAGGGGGTGGGGGTGGGGGAGATGACATCATGTCCTTGGGATCCCATTGGTTGGTTCCGGGCTTCAGGAATGATATCATCTCTGCTTGGGGCTCCCCGTCCCCCTTCCTCGGCTAGGCAAAGGCCCCCACTCCGGGATGCCCCGTTGCCTTGGAGACCACAAGTTTTCCACCTCGTTGTCTGAAGGAATGGTAATTCATTATATGTGTGACACAGGGGTAGAGGGTGCAGGGAGGGAGACCCCGGCTGCAGGGTAGGGAGGGAAGGCTGTGGACAGGAAAATAACGAACAAACATATGTTCCATGCACAAGAAGCTGTCAGAGATAGTAGTGAGGGAAAGGTCATGGCAGACGGCACTTAGGAGATGGAAAACCAAGGACAGAATTCTGAAAAAGAACCAAAGTATTGTTCAAAGTAACCACCACCTCTGGGACAGCTCTGGGGAAGATCTGGGAGTGAGGATAGGGAGTTGGGGGCCTTGTGGCTCCGTGGAGGAGAGGTCACCCCTCCCTGTCCTCCTTTGGAGAACCCCTGCTGCCACAGCCCTTCTCAGGGTGTCAGCAATTTCTGGGAACAGTGACCCAGATAAGGATCCCCCCACCTCCGAAACAGAGACTGCGGGGGTCTTTGTGTTGATCCTCTAATCCCCTCCCGCCTGCAGTCTGTCCCCAGGGGACCAAGATCAGAGGGAAGATTGTCCATGGGGGTGGTTGTGCTATGTGCACCCTGGGGTGTCCGAAGGATCTGCTGATGAGCTGTACCCTCACATTGAATTCATAGGGCATATTTCAATACTGACTCTGACCCTCCTGGGACAGTTTAAGGTAGTCCCCTTGTTCTTACCCTACCTCATCTCCAGCCTCCTCCACTCTGCCTCTCCCTGAGAAATGCATCCTTAGGTAATTTCATCATTGTGTGCACATCACCGACAGCACTCATGAAAAACCTCGGTGGTCTCGGTCCCTCATGCCATGTGGCCTCTTGATACAACCAAGAGACATAGTGAGGGGCTGGAGCGGTGGCTCCGAGATTACAGCGCTTGCCCAGCATGCGTGAGTGCACAGGTTCAAACCCCAGCACCCACGTACACAGCTAAGTATCAGAGCAACGAAAATCATGTGAAAAACTCAATAAAAATTGTATTATAAAAAAAAGAGAGACAGTGAACTGAGATGCAGGAGATGCTGCTGGCATTAGCGTGACGGCATGGTGTTTTATAGTAAACTATTTTTAAGTAGAAGGGGTGCACTCTAAAATAATAATAAAATGTCCAGTATAGAGAGCACAACCTGGTAACATAGTTGTCTGTCATCATCACCAGGGGTCACGTGCTGGACGTGACTGTATGGCTATGCTTTATATGACTGGTAGCCCAGTAGCTTTGTTTCCGCCATCACCACAAAAATGAGTCCTGAGTTGCTTTGTGACTTCGAGTGGCGAGGATGTTACTAAGTGATGTTTCTCAGCTCTATGGTAATGTTATGGGACCATGGTCACATGTCTGGCTCATCACTGGTAGAGATATTGTTATATGGTATATATGTTTTTACACATCCACATGTATACACATGCACACACACATACGTGTACATATTGGGTCTGCGTGAGTGTGTGTGTTTCTATACAGATATACACATGTACATATGCAGGTCTTCATGTATGTGAGATTGTATTTCCTTATTTTTTGGTTTCGAAATTTCCAAATGTTTTGCACTGAGAAGTTATTATAAATATAGTCGGAAAAAAAGCTATTTTAAAAAAAATTGGTCATTGGGCAGGGTGTTCCAAAGGTGAATTAACTTCCAAGGTGAGGTAACTGGATGTCTGTCAGCTCAGAGGAAACAAGGTAGGAGTTTGTCCCCAGTAGGGTGGTGACTTGAATACCTCTGCCGTCCTGTGGCTTCTCTTGCTTTCTGTTTGGCCTAATTTCTTGGTTTCAGAGGGAAAGCAGATTTTCAAGGACGAGGAATGGAGGTGTTGTTTCAGCCTTTTGTTCTACCGTCCTCCCATCTGACTTGAAAAGTGAATATGAACCCGAGGTTTCTGCAAGCTGTCCTCTCAGAACCCACCTGCCCAAATCCCAAGTTATAGTTTCCCCACATTGCGTCCTATCACCTTCTAAAGTTCCTGTATCTGCCCCCAGAACCATTATTTTATTTTTTTTTAAGGAGAGAAGGAGAGAGAGAGAGAGAGAGAATCAATTTTATTTAGTTTTTCATGTGACCTTCATTGCTCCAACACTTTGTTGTGTACATGGTGCTGGGATTCAAACCCATGAACTTATGCATGCCAGGCAAGTGCTATAACTGCTGAGCCATTGCTCCAGCCCCCAGAACCATTATTTTATTTTTTTTAAAGAGAGAAAGAGAGAGAATCAATTTTATTTAGTTTTTCATGTGGCTTTCATTGCTCCAACACTTGTTCTGTACGTGGTACTGGGGTTTGAACCCATGGACTTGCACATGCCAGGCAAGCACTATAACTGCTGAGCCATTGCTCCAGCCCCCGAACCATTATTTTTATCCAAGCTAGAAAATTTGGAGTCATTCTCGATTAATCCCTGCCCCTCCGTCTCCAAGAGACTCGTTGAGAAGCGTCTAATTTTCCTTCCAGACGTATCACTCTGCTCAACCTTCCCACCTTCCTACCGTCCACATCCAAGTCACATCCTTTGAATTCCAGCTAAAAGGCTGTCTCCTTCATGACGATTTCCTTGATCATTGAAACATCCAAGCCAGCTTCCAAAAGGATGCATAAGCCAAGGTGGACTTTAATACTCTAGTCCACCCTTGGTCTTGCTGCCTCATATTATTTGGGGGATTTGACTTGGATTCCCAGCTGGACCACAGAACTCTAGGGAGCAAGGCTTAGAAATGAAGTCACATGGCAGAAGCTCAACTTGATTTACTGGTTAAACAAGAGGAACCCACTTCCTCTCTGAACAAACCACATTGGCATTCACCCTCTTTCCTTTATAGGTATTCTCCAAACACTGGGCCAAAAGTCCACTGTTTAAGTTAATATTCTTTCTTACATTCCTAAATAGTCTAATTGCTCCTGTGTTCTTGAAAATATTGGTTAAATTTTAACCTCTATCTTTTAAAATGAACTCTATGTTTAGAATTTAATTATGTTCTTAATAAGTAGTCCCAAACACTTTTGATTTCTTTGGAAAGGACGGTCTGTTATCTAAGAGTGTCATATCTGGAGGCTGATTGCCTAGCACAGGAATTCAATATTGTAGCCACCAGTCACATGCAGCCAAGTAAATTTACAAACATTATAGTTAAGTGAACTTAAGAATTGAGTTCCTCCATCACACTAGCCACTTTTCAAGTGCTCAGTAGCTGCATGCCACCGGTGGTTTCCGTATTGGGAAGTCCAGATACAGGACACGTCTACCACTGCAGAAGAACCTGCTGCATAGTGCAGCCAGATCCAAAACCCAGCTTGGTGTGACTGCAAGAAGAGTATTTGACTTTGGGGGACAATTTCTCACAGTCATTAGGGTCTTGAATAAGCGAAGCCATATAAAGCATCAAGTACGGTGTCTTGAACAGAGTGGCCACTCAGAGCTGCTGTGATCTGCACTAGACCTGCCTTGTAGCCATCAGTTCATCCCTGTGACCTGAGCACCCATCCCTGTTGCATTATTTTGGCAACAACATTCTCAGCATCTCCTGAGCTCTACTCCCTAGAGTCCTGCGAAGGATCCTCTTTGACTGACAGCATTATCTGATCAGAAAAGATCCATAGAGGCCACCTTCTACTCACTAATATCTACATCACTTTATAAAACCATAAGCAGCCCTTGTAACTAAGAAGGGCAAACTTACAAGGCCCCTAGGTCGGACCCCGAGTCTTGGTCCCCATCAGGCCAGGGGAAGCTCTTTTGCTCCCTTGGATCTGGGGCAGCAAGTGGAGATGCAAAAATGACATCCAATCAGCCTGAGCATTCTTCACTGTTGAGCTAATGACCCTGCGTGACTAAATGACCATTAGACAGAATGTTTGTGTGAACTGCAATAGAAAGGTTCCTGTCGACTTCCTGAAAAGGAAGATAATATATCTAAATAGCTTCCTGTCTCTCTGCTGCCAAGCAGCAGCAAAATAGATTCTCCAGCAGGGAAATATTTAGCTCGTTGGGTGCTCTCAGCCCCTCCCTGCTGGGAAGAGTGGACAGGGCAGGGCAGGGAAGTGAGTGGGCCACCGATGCGCCCCTGATGTTTGGAGCCACATGTGACAATTTCTTTCCAAGTGGGAGGTTAGGAAGGCATTGGGGGGAGGGGGGACGAGGTGGGAGGGTGTCAAGGAGCATGGGAGAGAGGTGGGACAACTTTTTAGGCTGCTTTGTTCACCTTGGTGTGGTGGCATCAGGGCCTGGAGCAGTTTTTGTTGGGTTCTTAGAAACCTCAGTTCGTGTCCTAGCAGGAATGGGAAGAGCAGCTTGCTTCCTGCCTGCCGGATTGCTTCCAAGCCCCTGTGTGTGTCTCTTTGGAAGACCTCTCCATTGCTATTAAAAACATGTTTGGGGGCTTTACTTTAAATGGAAACTGCAATTTAACAGGCAAACCACAAGATAGGATCCAGAAAAGCCCCTCGTTCCATTTGCAAGAGCCGAGGGTGGGCAAGGTGGGACTGTCACAGAACCCCACTTCCTGAAGTGCTGGCAAAGGGACAAGGAAGGTGGGGAGGGGCAGAAGGAAGCACAGGGTGCACCCGTCCGTGCTGCCCTTTCCGGCTGTGTGCCTGGGTGAAGCCAGATGCCCCTGGCTCAGCTTCACTGGAAATGTCCCAGCTAGGAGCGAAGGTGTCTCTCAGTCCCCTCCTCAATCACTCTTCCCCTGCCTTCCCTGACCCCACGCTACACTAAAGCCCCTTAGCAGCTCTTGCTGGGATCCATACTACAGATTGGCACACTCTTTCTTAAGGGGCCAGTAAAAGAGCATTTGAGGCTTTTGCAGGTCCAGAGGCAAAAGCAGGGTTAGGACAGAGGTTCTGACATAACCGTTTAAAAATGAGAAATAAGTTGTGTTTGAAAGGCATGCAAAGCAAGGAGCAGGCTGGGCTTGTCCTGCGGGCTGCAGTCTGCTGACCCATGATGTAGGATACAGCATGAATAATTGTTGTTTCATGGACAAGAATGTTTTTTTCCTAGCTCATAGATGTTACCATGTGCTGGGTGCTGTCTTGGATGCTGGGGACAGATGAAAAAACAAAATATAACGGAGCAAAGCTCAGGCTTCTAATGATTCACTTTCTAGTGGGGTGGCAGATTCCTGGAAGGATTGTGAAAATACAAGATCCTAGGGAGGTGTGGGGGTTCAGACCTTTGCAAGGATGAGGTCGAGGAGAGGCATCTAGCTGTGGCATGTGCAGGGTACAAGCGTGTGCGTGACAGAGAGAAAGTGAGGGCCATGTTGGGGCTGTTTCAATTCAAATTTCAATTAATTAAAATAAAATAAAATAATTCATTTGTCAGTCGTACTAATCACATTCGAAGTGCTCCACAGTCATATGCAGGGAGTAGTCACTGTAACCAAGACAGAGGGAGTGGGGACAATGGGGGAGATAGGGCTTCCTGGCTTAGGGACTGCCGATTCTTTAGGACCTGTGAAGTGGAACAGGAATCACTGGCTGAGGCAAAGAAACCAGAGAAGCTGGACCTCCCCGGGCAAGGGGGTGCTGAGGCAAAGGCAGGGTGATGGATACAGCATGGCCTTCTGGGAGCAGGTGGTGCAGGCCAGGAGGAGCTGGGGCAGAGACTGGTGAAGGGCTGGACTGCAGAGCGGGTGCTGTCAGCCCATGTTGGTTCCTCTCTGGTGTAACAGGTCACTGGGGGCTTGGAATCCATTACCAGAGTCTCTCCAGGCCATCTCCAGCACTGCAGAAGAGGAAGCAAGTGACGCCCACGGCTACAGGAAGAAAAGATGGGTCCCACTCAAATCAAGGCTGCTGTGTTCCTTACGCTGTCCCTCACAAATGTCACAGAGCCTCCTGGACCCACTTCTGTATTCTCGGTGGCTCTCAGCCCAGAGGGAGGGCTCTGTCAGAAGCTTTGGCTCTCCAAGCCACAAGCCATATGTGGCTGCTTCAATTTCGATTAATCAAAATGAAATAACATTTAGCATCAGATGCATGGACCACATTTTAAGTGCCCAGTGGCCACATGTGGCTGGTGGCTACCACGCTGGACAGTGCAGGTGGGGGACATTCTTGTCACCACCCAGAGTCCTGCTGGCCAGCTTTGGCCTAGAGAAGCAACTGGAACACTGCAGGCCTGGCTCAGGGAAGCTGTGAGACACGAGCAGGAAAAAAAGAAAAAAGAAAAGAAAGAAAAAGAAAACTCAGCTCTTCTTTACAAACAGGCTGTCTCTCCGATGTGGGAATGCGTCCCCGCCTCTCGATGGAGTGAGCAAGAGAGAGAAGAAACCAAGTGGCCTGAGGTGGGGACTTCGTGTGTTTTCCCTAACATCACTAAGCAACGGCATCCTGACATCTCCAAAGCCAGCTCCAGGACTTTGTTTACCAGGAAGAAAACACTTGAAAAGGAGAATATTTGGCGGAAATGCGCGCGGGATTAACAGGTTTCCCCCCTCTTTTTTCTTTTAATGCTGTGTTGTTTTTCTTCTGGGTTGTTCAAGGTACTGACCTAGCCGCTGGGCCCTTTTGCCAAGAAACTCTTTCCCTGCCTAATTAGCCTGCGGTATTGTTCGCGGTTGGGGAGGAGGGAGGGCGGGAGGAGGGCAGGGCCGGGCAGGACCAATGGGAACCGCAATTAGCTGGAGGGGGTGGGGGAGCTGGGGCGGTCATTAGATGCGGAGGTCTTGAAAATCCCTCTGTAATTAATTTTCTCCTGCATTAATTAGAGCAATGTTGGAAGAGAGAGGGATTTGCTGCCCCTGGGCTGCTTTTCAGGGCCATTTGGGGGGAAGAAGGTAATCTGCTGCAGAGCTGGGCCAACGACATGGCAGTTTAAAGCAGAGGGCTCAGGGAGGCCGGGTTTGACCTGAACTTGGGCTGGGTCCTGGTCCTGGGCTCTGGAGAAACCCAAACGTCTGTGTGTTTAGGTGTGCAAGCACATGGCTGCTTCTCAAGCACTAGAGAATTTAAAGTTCTCTCTCCGAGGAGCTCCATGTCCTCTCTTTCTTGTCCCCATCTACCAATTACTCTTAAAAACAGATTAGAGAATCCCTGGCTTGTGTCCCCTTGATGGTTCTGCTTTGTACTGGGAGGAGGTGATCATGTCCTTGTTCTGTTTCTCTCGATTACAACCCATGTGTCATGGTAACCTGCTGATGGGTGAGTGGCCATCCCTGTGGCCAAAAGCCCTAAAAAGCCCTAAAAAGAAGATCCTAAAAAGCTTTGGGAATCCACCAGCCCACAGAGTTTCTATCCTGAGTCCCAGTGTGTCAACAACGAGGCCGGGAAGCAGAAAGTCTGCAGACTTCTAGAACTGAACACCAATTCCTTGGGCCTCTTAGCCATCTTAAGAACTTTGAAAGAAGCCCAGTTCCTTTTAGGTTCTTGTGCCATGTGCGTTCTATTAATTTGACCAATGGTTCAGTAGCTCTGTTTTGGTAGCCAGTGGGCCACCTCCAATGAACAATACCTCACGATTTCAAGTCTGTCTCTCGGGTCAACACCTACTATGTATTAGTTGGATAGAGTTTTCTCCAAAGAGGGAGATCGGTCTGCTGATGTTTGCTACCATTTTGGAAGCAATCAAGCCAAAGAATCAGAGACAGGGTTTTAAATGCTAGGCTCGAAAGAAGGCATCCTCTTCTCTGATTGGTAACTAAGGTGAATAGATCTCCAACAGCAAAAGGTGACATGGATGGATGGGCTTGGTGTTAGTGGAATGGAAGCTGGTGGGCTGAGAAGAGGTGGTGACCAGTTCACCCGGGGCCAAGTTGAATCCAGCTCTTCAGTTGCAGGCTGAGTTCAAGCAAGTGGAAGAGTAAATCAGACAGCAAAGTTGGGCCTCTGCACCCAGATGCACAGCCTGGACTTCCTCTGTGTTTGCCCATGCCCACGGGCGCCTGCCTCTTTCCACCTTTCAGGCTGAGAGGTCTTTGGTAGGACAAAGACTGAAGAGTGCTTCCCAGCTCCCCTCCTTGCAATCTTTGATCTGTTCTACTTTGGCCACATTACTTACTTCCCTTGGGGGCAGGGTTAGAGGAGAGAGGCCAACAAAAGAAATGGGAGAGTGTGGGTGCAGGTTCTGGGCAGGAAGCAGGGCTGGGAATGCAGGAGATAAGAACAAGATGGCGTCGCCTGGAAGCTCTGGAAGCCATCAGTGCCTGGGACGCTGTCGGTGCCCTCTCGCTTCCCTGGCCCATCCCTAGTGCATTCTTCACAGCAGCTGTTTCAACTCTCCTCCTCCCTCCTCCGGCTTCCAGATCCACCCCCACCATTCACAGAACATGACTTCACCTCCCGCCACGGTCTGCACTGACTCCAAGCGGCCTTCGAGCCTACGCCATGGCTCCGCTCTTCGATAGCTATTTGTCCCCTTAGGCTCAGTTTCCTCCCATGGAGAATGGGGCTGTTGAGAGTCTTTTCTGGAACAATGTGGCCCATGTGCATAGGAACGAAGAGTAGGCACAGCTCTGCGCTGCTGGGAGCTGCACCCCATCACCACCATGGTTTCCTTCCTCGGCCCCACTTCCATCTGCTTCTAGGTTGTTGAAATGTTGATCTCTGGCCTCTTCCTCTTGGTTTTCAAACACACCCAGGTCCCGATGACCTTCCACAAATGCTTCTCTTTTCTTGATTATTCCCTTGAACCACAGTCTCATCCCTTTCCTTCCTTCCACTAACAGACGTATCCCAAGAGTCAGCTATGTTTGCTGACACCACTTCCTTTCCTCCCACTCACCCTTTGACCCAGTGCAATTTGCCTTCTTCCCCTGCTGCTTTGGTGAATGGAACTTCCAAAGTTCGAGCTAATTGCCTCTTCCAACCCACTCTGTCCTTCAGGAGCACCTGACTCTGTTGACCATTCAGGCATCCAGCAGCCAGCCCTCTTCTCCCCAGGCGTTCATGCATCTGTTCCTGGGTGCTTTTCTTTCTCTGCACACGACTGGGTCTCATCTGTGTGCCTCATGTCATTTCCTCTCCCCTCTCCCTGGGTGATCTCACACTCGCCTTCTGGAGCCTCTGTCTTCCCCAGGAGTCGGCCAAGTCCACTCCTCCAGCTCCCATTCTGCTCTGCTTCGGATTCCTACCCGCAGCTTCTACAAAACTGTCCTGCTTGTCCCCTCAACTCCACATCTTACCCTCAACCATCAGTCCCCTAGGGGTCTGCTCATTTCTCCATCCTTCGCTTGTCCATCAATCGATATGAGCTGCCAAATCTACCCTCAAAGTGGTTTTTAGTCTATGATTTTCTTTCTTCTCTCATTGGTTCTTCTGCCTTTGGGGACCCTGATTTTTCCTACTTGGATTGTGGATGTGGACTTTGAATGTCTCTTTGGACCCAGTCTCTTTTTGTCCCATTTTCTGTTTCCCATGGAGCAGCAATGTGTCATCTGAAATTAAGGTGGTCAAATAATTTATTGTTCAGAGGGAAGCACTGCTGTGAGCACAAGGGGGTTGTGTGGGTAATTATGCCATGGGACTGTCCTGTGCATTCACCCTGTTGAAATGACGTTGTGATGAGGTCATTTCCTGGATCGAGGACCTTGAAGTCCTCATTAGAGCATGCAGGCTCAGCACAGTGTCCACGCTGGCTCCCTGTGCACCCGACTGTGACTATCCTGAGTATGTCAGCGTCTCGTGAGACACTTTGTCCCCTCCCGTTCCGGCCTGTGCTCTTGCAGTTCCTCTGTGTGACGATTTGGATTTGGTCTGCTTCCCAGGTGTCCGTGTGTTAGAGGCTTGGTCCTCAGGTGGCAATGGGGGAGGTGATAGGCAGTGAGGGTCCTTAGGCCACTGGAGGCACGTCCTAGAAGGAATGCCGATCTCTTGGAGTGAATTCTTGGAAGAGTGAGTTCTGCGAAGCACAAGCCAGGTCCCCGAGTCCTTTCTGACTTTCCATCTGGTGGTGTGATGCTTCCTCCCACACACTCCTACCATGATGGGATGCTGCTCCCTGCTGTCCTTGCCCGAGCCCAACCAGTGGGGCTGCCCAAAACTTGAGCTTTGAATTTCTAAAACTATGGTCCAAAAAGGCTCCTTTCTTCATCAGTGGCTTGCCTCAGGGATTTCGTGATAGTAACGAAAACTGACTGTCATGCTTGCCTGGAAGCACCTTCTGCTACTCCTTCCTTGACTTTCAAGGCTCAGCTCAAATGCCACCACCTTCCTGCCATGTCCCTAATGCCTGTTAGAATGAATTTCTCCTTCTCTGTTCAGGTGGCACGTTGTGCATCCTTTCTCAATGTGCCCAGCATTTTGAGTTATCTGTATACACAGATGTTGTCCCCTGAAGTCTCAGCATGGGGAGTTGGGGCACAAGGCTGTCTTTCCCTGCATCTCTCAGAGCTGTGTGCGTGTTCTTCCTTGCTTGGAGAAGTGACAAGGGCACCAACAGTTCCGAGCCCCCCTCCAGGTGCCAGGTGTCCATGTGTGCCTACTTTGCCACTCTGCATGATGACAGCTATACGCCACCGGCCCCCATGAAGTTCTTTTCCTCCCTTAACAAGAAGAAATGTAAACCTGGAGAGGTTAAGTCACTTACACGGTTGCGAAGGAAACAACTACATTTCAAACTGAGGTCCATCTTCTGCAAAGAAACACCTGAAAAGTGGGCTTTGTGACCGTCTAATCATATGGTCTTTCCACTCACTGTGACCCTCCCAATAGGTGCTTATTAGAATGTAGTATGAAAAGGGCCTGGGGCGGTGCAATTCACATTGGGCCTCAACACACCTTTCCTCCAACAATACAGTCACCAAATAGTTCCATTTGAGTGTGAACTCATTAAGTCCCACATTTTCAACTCTGCAAATAATGAAATTTGTGTTGATAAAATTGTCTTGGGTGCATTAAAATAGGTTGGAAATTATAAGCTAAAGGTTACATATATTAGTATGTTAACTAATATTATTATGATTATTATTATTGTATAATTATATTCGATTAATTATATGTTATATATTATATTTAAGTTGTTATAAATGGTCCATATCTGGGATAATGGGACAAAGTGGGTTAAGGTCAGTTTTGAACCGTAAAATGGGGATCATAGACAGGCAGTTGAAATTAGAGGTGAAGGTTGGGGTTGACTGTCCTGTTTTCTGTCTTGTTTATGGTGTGCGAGACATTTTATGAGTAATGGTGCTTGCCTGACATGGGCAAGGACGCGGGTTTGAACCCCAGCACCACGTACACAATGGAAGCGTTGGAACAAAAGCCACGTGAAAAATTAAAATTGAAACAAAAACAACCATTGGAGCTTTTAATGTTTTCAGTGCAGAATCTTCTCTACTCTTTCCCCATCATTGTTTAACTAGCAGAGCAGTGGAGGTCCTAAGGAAAGTTGGCTTTCCTGTCTTTTGGGTACAAAAGAAAATGTGGTTGGTGAGATTAAATCAAGTCCAAGAAACCAAAACCAGGAGGCTGAAGGGGACTTTGGGAGGATCCCTGGCCTGCTGACTTTTCTGACACACGGGCCATTTTCCGCAGGTGATTTTCAGCTTTTCGTTTGATTTGGTTGTAGGGAGAACTGACGAGGAAGTAGAGGCCCCTGGAGGGCCTTCCTCATCTCCTGACCTCTTCCTCATCTCCTGAAATGCTGAGGATTCTGAGATGTCATCTCTGCCTCTTGAGCAAGTGCCCAGCATCTAAGATGATTCAGACAAGGAGTCCCTGTTGGAAACACAAGAAAGGAGATGGGACTGGGAAAGAGGTGGAGAGGGTGGAGAGACCACCACATGTGGGAGGACCTTCGTACACACCAGGGAAAGTGGTGGAGGCCTTCCATCCCAAGAAGAGGCATTTCAAAGCTTCCTATACATTATTATATACACTTACGGGTTTAAATAAGGTACGTGTATTACGCACCTATTCTGAGCTTTCTATTTGTCTCCCTATAGTACTCAGCGCCCCCACCAAAAAACAAACAAACAGAGAACAACATTTCCAGGGGTGCAGAAGGCTTGCGGTTCCTCTCCTTCCTTCCTCTGGAACGCAGAGGCAGGAGGGGAAATTGAGCAAGGGCCTGGGAATCTGGAAGCCTGAACAACCACAAGGTCAGGGAAAAAAAGCCCAAATTCCATGCCCTCCTGCTGAGCTGTCTGCCCGCACAAAGGGCTGAGGCAAAGGATGGAAGAGCATCCTTCTCAGGAGAAGATGCAGTTCATTAAAAGCAGGAACAGGCCAGGCCCCTGGGAGCATAGGCTGACTGCTTCTGCAAGACGGTTTCAGACCACTACACAGTAGGAAGGCAGGAACACTAGCAAGAAGGGCTCTCTCCATCCTTCTGGAAGTCTCCCCAACTATATCTGCTTGAAACCGTAGATTCTGGGGGCTGAGAGTGACTCAAATCATTTCAGCCAGGGATCCGCACTAAAGCGAGGCGAGGTCTAAAACGGACTCTCTGCCTGGTTTTGATCTTTTAAAAAGGTCGTTTCATTAGAACACAGCCCGGCCTATCAGTTGTGGCTGCCTTTGCACTACAGTAGTAGAGTGGGGTAGCTGTGATAAAGATCGTGTAGCACAAATAGCAGAAGAGATTCAGTGTCTGGCTACACCCAAAAAACTCCACTAGTCAATTGTTTAAATCTGGGGCAATGAGCTCAGACACAACGGGATCGTGGTGCTGAACTACTTAGAAAAAAATACAAAAGGCCACATGAGTTCTTAAACAAATAATTATTAAAATGATAAAGTAGAAAATAAAAAGCCACCCATAATTCTGTCACCCCCTAATAAGAAATGTTAATATTTTGATATGTTTGCATTTAGGTTTTCAACACACATACAATTATATGTATTTGCATAATTAAAATCCTCCTGTGTTTGGTTTGGGAGGATTCACATTTCGGTGGCCACTTCATACGTGTCCTGGGATAGTCCCTGCTCCTGTGACTTTTAAAAACCTCCTAAAATAGGTCATGACCTCGTTTGACGTCTAGGTAGCTTTTAGTAGTTCAAAGGTCAAGATATTGCATGCCACAACCAACACTGTGGAACAGAAATCTGTGTCTGATTCTTTGATTATTTTCTTGACACGGATTCCCAGCAGTTGGAATGACTGGGTCAGAGGGGAAGGGATGATTTTCAGGGTCTTGATAACACATGGCCAAATTGCTTTCCAGAAAGATTGTACCAATTTATGCTCCCACCAGCAATGTACGAAATTGCCACCTTCCCCCCTGCTCTCACCAGCAATGAGCACTATCATTTTAAAAAGTTACCAAATTGATAGGCAGAAAGTGCATTTTGTTGTTTTGATTTGAATTTCTTTGATTACTGGTGAGGTTAAGCATTTTTTTTTTCATATGTTAAACACTTCTTCGTATGTTTATGGCCAAAGGGAGTCTCAATAATGGTCCTCAAGTGTGCAAAGGGGTTATTTAGTAGATTGGGACCAGCTGTTCTCAAAAAGAAGATGGAAATGTTTAAACTTCGGCAAGAAAGCAATGGCCAGAAGGTTCTTCGGAGAAGGATGAGCCGAGTGGTCAAACTCTGTCGAACACCTTGATCTGCTCAAGGTGCAAAGAGACCCACGGAAAATAGCTGCAAATTGTTGGGTGCCAGAAACGCTTTTCGAGTTTACGTATGCTTGCATTTAAATGCTTACAAAAGCCCTACGAGCAACGCGGACTTGAAATCCTTACCCTAAGATCCTGTTTCCGTAACCACCCTGCTGCACTGCCTTGGAGAGAATGCATCAAACTTTTTTGGCTCAAAGTTCTTGCAAAGTCCTTCTGCACAAAATGAAAGAAGCGTGACTCTAATCTCCCATAAACCCTCAGCAAGTCGTCCTCTTGCAGCACAGATCACAGCGGAGCTGTTTGCTGCATAGACCTTCCGATGGCCGCCCTTTCCTTGAACTTGACCTGCACCGATCAGCACCGATCAGCAGGGCTTTGTGGATTCTCGTTGTCGCCACAGTGCTTCCTTCAGTCCATCTTCCCAGATCCCTCTGTGCCTTGCAAGTTCTGCAGGGATTGTTCCTTTTTCAGGAAGCACCAGTCTTTGGCCACTACAACTTGTGTATACGTGGATACACAAGGCTCTCTTGATGGAGCGCTTGTACTTTTCCTTCATAGAAATACTGCATGGCTGTCTGATGAATGCCCATACCTTATACTAGAGCCACCAGCTTCATGGGGGAAGAAAAGATGCAGGTTTGTGGCCATGTCATCTGCAGAGCTTTAGAGATTGGGATGGGAGAGGCATGGAGCAATTATCTTTTGACGGATTGAGTGAACGCATGAATGAATGAACATGTGGTCCTGCAACTCTCCCCAGGACCTGCATCCCCTCAGCCTTACCTGCTTTCCCCCTCTGCCTAGCTCTCTGCTTCTCCAGAGCAGCTTTCCCAGCCTTTTCGGCCTGAGCAACTGTGTGCTTGTTTGGAAGTTGCTGGAGGGTGGGAACTAACTGCCTCTCATCTCCTCAGCCCCTGGCGAGGGACCACAGAATGAACTCTGCTCAGCACTATCTGAGCGAAGTCATTTCAACAACTGGCAGCCCCCGACATCCCTGTTTTTGCAGACCCATGCAGGAGGGAGGGTACGTCATCTTGCTGCACAGTGGCTTAGGCTAGGATCTGCAAGGAACCTCAAAGCCCAAGCCTTGTCCCTTGCTTTGTTAATCGGCTGGTTCTCTAATGCTGGAGTTCTCCAGAGGTGTGAATTAATTCTAGAACCCACTCCAGTCTTTAAACACAGCTCTGGTCCCTTGGTTCACAGCAAGTCCAGCACTTGACCATCTCAGTAATGAAAAACTGGCTGTGGTTGGACAGGGTTTGATCTTGTGGTCAGACTCCAGCTGAACCTGGCAGGGATTTTTGGTCTGCTTTTTTCAGTATTGTCCCAAGCACCCTGAACAGTGCCAAGCACATAGTAGGTCATCAAAACCAGATGGATGAGCGAATCTTTCTGGGCCTTGGGAGACTGTCCAGGGGGCGAGAACGTGAGGAGGGTGACGTTGCATTGGCTATTGTTGTCTCCCAATAGAGATCGGGAGGGCACTTTGCTTCTGGTGTGCGACCCAGGGGGCTGGGTGATGGGTGGACTGTTGCAGCCAGTCGCCCTTTCACTCAGGCACACCAGCCTCCCTCATAGGGAAGGGCCTCCAGCTTTTTACATGAGCCCTCCAACTGGATGGCTTTCCTATGGAGCTGCACTGGAAGGAACGGAGAAAGGAAGCAACCCTGGTGTTTTTGGGGTGTAGTGCTCTGGGCTCCTTCAGTGTGACCCTTTCCACAGCTCAGACCCACGCAGGCCTGATCACAGTGTCCTTGTTCCCTGTGGAATGGCTATGAGGCATCTGGTCATGCGTAATGTGTGTAGGTGTTTGCACATCTTTCTGTGTTTCATCGGCAATTTACCCATCACTCCAGCCATCCGAACACCTACAATCCATGCCCGCACTCAACCAAATGATTCCGAGGCCGGATCAAGTTCTGATCACCCTGCTAGGTGATACAAAGGTGAATAAGACATCTAAACAGCATTTCAGGCTTCTCTGAACACATCCTCATTCACACTCTGTGGCCAGGAAGCTCTGTGAGATGTGGTTTAGTGCAGAGAGCTGGAGTCAGATCCAGGGTGGAATCCGGATCTGTCACCTGCTGTGTGACAATCACAGAGTGAACAGTGGAGGAGCAGAGAAAGTGCTTGGTACAGTTGACCATTAGCGTTTTCACTTGCAGAGCTCAGGATGTGGGAGGGAAGACAACAGAGAGATAGGAGACACCAGGGCAGGAACTCAGAGCTTGTCACATGACTCTAGGTCCAGCCCTCCTCTTAGAGGTATCTGGTGTTTGCCACTCTGTGATTCAGAGTGTGGAAGATGGAGAGACTGAAGTCCAGAGAGATTTACATGGCGTACCAAAGGTGGTGAGACAAATGGTACGTGCACATAGGTCTCCTGATGCCTAGGAGATGTGATCCGGCAGGGGACACTGGCCAGCCTGCATGGGAACTCCTGGGTGGATTTCGACCAGCACACTCCCTTATGCTGGTCCATTAGGACAATTCTGACCACACTCTGAGCACCTGCAGGTGGGGGCAGGGTCTTACAGAACTCTAAGGTACGAGGGGGACAAGGACATTAGACACTAGCTGCCCTCTACAGATGGGAAAACTGAAGCTCAGAGAGGACAAGCAACTTGCTCAAGATCAACAACTCTTGAAGGCAAGGGTTAAACCAGCAGCCTTTCTGTGACCAGAGTCATCAAGCAAACCCCAGGGATCTCAGGCTGACCCCAGCTGCTCCTCTTGTCCAAGGGCATATATGCAGCTTCCTCCAAAGCCTCCTGCGAGGTCAGTTCACAGCTTTCTGGAGAGGGCCTCTCTACCTCCTGGTGAACCCAGGTTCATCAGCAAGACCAAAGGTTATTATCAGAATGGTCACATTTTCCTCCCAAGCGCCTTCTCTCATACGTACCACTTGTCCTTCAAAGTGGCTGAAAGACAGGCCCTAGACAATCTGGAACATCTCATCTGGGCTTACGCTTGTTGTAGCTCGCTAATGTTAGGGCAGAAACCCAAAGCGGGTGGTGTTTAGATGTCAAGGACAGAAAACGGGCCATCCTGAGACTCAGCACTGCATGCTCTTCTCAGCCTGGATTTGTTCAGCTGCAGGTGAGACAAAAGCCACACACGAACTATAGTTTCAAAAAGAATTTTGTGCGTTATTTTAGAATTCCCACCATGCCTGCAGGCACAGCTTGATCCAGAGATCTAAATCCTGTGTACTCATTTAAACTTCCTTCTCTCCCTTCCTCCACTGGGATTCATGTTTGAGAAAATCTTCTCAGCTTCCTGTCCATGTTAGAAGATGATGCTTCCCAGTCCCTTTGGGTGTAGGTGGCCCTTGTGCCAACTTCTAGTCCCTCAGGAGCTCTGAAAGCCACGTGTTGAGGAAGGCTTCCGAGCCACTGAGATGCAGAAAAGACAATCACCTGGCAAGTTGTCCAATCTCATTGGCCTTTGTGTGTGGGAGACATGAACCTGTATTGTGTCGGGCTGCTGGCACTCCTATGTTCCTGGGCTACCTCTGCCTAGCGTGGCCTCCTGACCTGGTGCATCTCTGGGTTTTGCTCTTCTTGGTGTTGGCTTAAGCCACTCTTCCCCGGGCTGGTGGGCTGGCAGCACCATGTCTTTTAGAACGAGTCACCTCTCCTCTGGTTGCCCAAGCCACAGCCTGAGCTCCTGTGCAAGCGGATCCATGCAGCCTGGGCAATGCGCTCCATGACTGGCAGGAGACTGGTTAGACTGGGGCTGTCCTTCAAAGAAAACTGGGGACACTGGTATCAGAAGAAGGTGAATGCTGAAACCAAGATGCCCACCACCTGCAGGTCTGGTTAGCTAGTCCCACCTAGTTGCCATCTGCAGTTGAACTCAGGCTCCAGAGCCCTGTGCTCCCATCTGGTTCCATCCTGTGATGCTGGGATTATGGGATTGCTTTGAGCAAGTGGGTTACACGCTCTGAGACTCACCTGTGAATGGGAACGACAATAGCACCTACTTTCTCACGTTCTGGGTTAACCAGGTGGGTAGGAGAGCCACGTGCAGGTTCCCGGCTGTGCCTAAGGCACAGGACTGCGGAGGTGTTGAGAACATGTTATCCTTGCGTGAGGGCAGCTGTGGCATGGCAAGGGACTCTTCTGGACCCCAGGAAGCCATCTCTGTCACCCCCGCTGCCCTCCTTGAATAGGCAAGCATTTCAGAAATGATCTGTGGACCTGGAGCTCAGGGGAGCTTTAGGTTTGCAGCGTTTTCAGCTCAGCCTCTCTTTCCCAATCCCATCTTCTGCTCTTAAGGTAACTGCAAAGCAAGATATCGCAACTCAAGGGACCGCTCTTGGCAGGGTATTATTTGGGCAGGAAATGAGACAGGAACCGTCTCCTGCCTCAGGGGGCTCAGGGTCTCTGGTGTAAAACTGTTGGATTTGGGGGAGTCCAGAGGGTGGGGATGGTGACTTGCTCCTGAAGTTGCAGGCATGGCCAAAAGGTGAGGTGGCCACTGGGCGTTCCCAGGCTCTCTGCCACCAGGCATAGGAAATGCCAGCTTGAATGCATTTAGGGTGGCTCTCGGTACACTCGATAACTGGGCTTCATGCACCTGCTGCCTTCCCTTTCTGCACCCGCATTTCCCACACCCTTCCACTTCTCTGTATTGGACCATGATGGAATCAGAGGAGGCTCCTGCCCAGAGCAGCAATCATAGTTGATGCTTCTTCCAAGAACACTGCGTGTTCATTATGAACCAGGCTCTGTGCTTTGAATGTGTGATCTGATTGAATCCTTGCTAAATTTCTGTGAGTTTGGTGTTATTAGCATCTCCATCTTTTTCCAGGCAAGGAAACAGAGAGAACTTAGAGATCTGAAACCAACAAATAGCGAGCCAGGGTTTCAGTTGCGACCAGTGGAGTTCAGAGCCCTTAGTGGCAACCCCTAAGCTCCATGTCCGGTTCTGTACAGTGTCACGGTGCCTCTCTTGTGCACTGGCAGGTCAGCACTTGGGAGTTCCAAAGAGGCTTGGGCAAGGGTTGCGGGGAGCCCAGCTGCAGTGTACCTAAGGCATCCCCTCCCCTGCCCCGCCCCGGGCCTAGTGGCCAGTCCAGATTGAACACACTGTTCATCATTGACCTCCTGTAGACCTGCACTCTCCGGGACCTCGGTGCCACCCGGATCTTGCTCCTTCTCTCACTGCTTTCCTATGTCACTACTCACTTTTGAACACCTTTCTTGACCCTGCTGGAATTCACCATGGGCTGGGGAACCTGGTTGCCCTGTGGCCCTGGCAGATGTGCTCTCTGTCCTCTGGGAAGGGGGCTGTCAGCTCCTCCACAGTCCCAGCTGTCATGTGCTTAAGATCACTAAAGTCTGGTAAAAATTCAGCTTCTGGTCCTGGCTCTGGGGAGGATTCTGACTTAACATCTCCAGCTCTGCTGGGTTCTCAGGCAAGGCCAATACTGCTGGTCCCTGGGGGCACAGATTGAGTAGCAATGCCCTGGGACAGAGTCCATACCCCTCCTGCCACTCTGTCCTATCTGACAAGTGTCTCAGGAAGGATTCTGTAGCTGCCCCACGGCAGTCGAGGTGCCAGGAGACCCTCCTGACCCAAATAGACCATTCCAAGGGATAACCTTGGGGTGCAGACTTAGAGGCAAAGAGGCCCAAGTTCCCTCTTGTTCACCAGTTAGAACGTGTCCTTTGGAGCCAATGATTCTCACGGCATGGTTTAGAAATAGCCTGTCTGACCCACCCAGGATCACTGAGTCAGGCTCTTTGCAGATGGGCCCAGGGATCTTGCTTAACAAGCCTGTGGGTGTTTCAGAGCCCCTCTGTGGGTGATTCTATAGCAGAGTGGATCTCAGAGGATTCTTTTTTTTAAAGAGAGAGGGACAGTGAGAGAGACAGAGAAAGAGAGAAACAACTTTATTTTAGTTTTTCACATGGCCTTAGTTGCTCCAACACTCAGTTATGTACGTGGTGCTGGGGTTTGAACCCGCGTCCTCGTGCTTGCCAGGCAAGTGCCGAAACCACTGAGCCACCGCTCCAGCCCCTCAGAGGATTCTACAGCAGAGTGGATCTCAGAGGATTCTATAGAGAGTGGATCTCAGCTCTGGTGGCCGGAGGAGCTCCCGTCAGGATGTCTGGAGCACAGCCTAAGCATCCTAATTAAAAGTGCTTTATTGGTTGTTTACTTTCTTTGGGACATCTTGCTGTGCAGTGCTGTTTGGGGGCCTCTGGGCTCACCTCCCAGATGTTATTCAGCCAGATCTGGATGGGTCTAACCCCTCATGCCAGCGCAGTAATAGCGAGGGTATGGGGTGGGTCACATGAAGCTCCTGCTAAGAGGGATATCCCATGAGGACCCCACCTCCACTTAGCTAGAGACAGGCTGGCTTCAAAGAGGACACTGACTTCAGTGATAATGCCAAGGAGGAGAGAACTGGAGGAAGAGGGAGGAGACCCTGGAGGGAGGATGCCCCAGGGACACTTGCACGCCCCTGTTGGCTCTCCCTCCAGGTCCCCCACCTGCTTCCTCTCCTACTTGGGACTGTTGGTTTTCATCTGTAAGGTTCCTCGAGCTGCAGAGGAACCCAGTGTAGTGATTTTAAGGCATCTGAAGAATAAACAGAGAAAGACCACCTTCCTGGCCCTGGACCACCTACTGAGAACCCATTCTCTGCTCTGCGCTGTTGCTTTTTCTCTTAGCTGAAGGCAGGAGCTCGCAGGGCTCCTGCTTCCTCCCTGGTTCCTGGGTTCCCTGGGTCCTCGTCTGAGTCCCTGGAGCAGCTGTGCCGGTTACCCGTGCTGGGCTTCTTTCTATGCTGTCCTGCTCAGCTGCACCCGGGCCAGGTTGGCTCTGCTCTCTGCTTTCTGCTTCCTCCCCGTGCTGTGGACATGATGATCCGGGTAGTGGGGCTCTCCCCAGATTTTCCCTCTGCCACTCAATAGGAGCTTAGTCTGTGCAAAGAGCTCACCCGAGACCCATCCGGCCCCCATAGTTGTTGTCTGCCGGCTCTTGTGCCGTTGGGAGGCCGACTGTGCTAGAGATCTTGTAGTTTATACTTCAACCTGCATATTAGAAATTCTAGAAAATGATCTAATAGTGTTTAAAATATCCAGAAAGCAGATAGACCTCTTCTCCCCATCCCCCTTCCTTCACTGATCCCTTCCTCTCCTGTCGGATTGCTCTGAGATCTGGTTCCTGAACTTCGGGCTGGGAAGTAATTGATCCTAAGCAAGCACAGGGTCGCTCCCCTGTTTCCAGGAGGGGAAGGTCTGGTGCGGCTGGAAGGGCTCCTTTATTCTGGCAGAGGAAGCACAGATTGGGTTCTGGTACTCCTGCCCCCTTGGACTGTCAGCTGGGAACTTCAGTAACCACCTCTTTGAGAGTCTCACGGTTGTTTGTCTTGTGTGGTCAAAAATGAATTATTTCTCTGATTATTGTTGCTATAAATATCATGCTTTCTCCCTCCCCACTGACCCATTTATTTCTCACTCCATCTCTGCCTGGAGTCTTGGCCCTGTGACTCTGCAGGGGTGTGTGTGTGTGTGTGTGTCTGTCTGTCTGTCTAGGGGGAGCAGCTATTCTCTGTTCATTTCCGATTGAGCGACAATTCAAATATCGTCATTCCAGTAAAGGGCTTGATCCTGCCTCCTCACCTCTAAGCCAGAAGGCAGGTGCGCTGCCTTTGACAAGGAAGGGTAGCTTTGCTCTTGTGGAAAGAGCCAGAGGGCTCAGGTCACTGTGGCTCTGACCGGCTTGCTGTGTGGCCTTGGGAGAGTCGCTTCCATCACAAAGAAGAGGGCTTCCGCACTTCAGCTCATGCCACCTCCTCCAGCCTGTGCGTCTGCTGTCTAGGCATCTGGGCTCCCCCTGTCTGCGTCCCCAGAACCTCCTGGGACCAGCAGCGGCCTCATCACTAAGGCGCTTATTAGGCTGTCGTTCTAACTGGATGAGATGCCCTGGTGCTGGTCCCTGGGAATCTGGGCGTTAGCAAGCCCCTAGGTGATTCTAAGGAGTCCCTGTCCCAAGCCCCTGAGATCTGAAGAGGTTAGCAGGAGAATGCAGGCATAACCTGGGTCACCTTTGGTCCTCTGCACCCTGGGAAAGAGGAGGGGCAGGTCCTTTGATCCTGCGTGGTTGGTCTGACATCTTCCAAATGAGCTCAGCCTTATTAACAGTTTTTTTTTTCTTAATTTATTTTTCCTGGAAAAGGGGGCTTCCTCCCCCTCCCCCACCCAAGGTGGGGCAGCCAGAGAGCTTGGATTTGTGAAAATCTCTACCTAAGACTGAGAATGCAAGTAAGTAGATCGAATGGAACAAATGTGGTTTTCAGTTGAGCAGCACTTTTGAACATTAATAGTAAGTTTTATTCTGTTAGCATATATTATCTCAGGAGCCGCAGAGCATGGCCAGGTTGAAAGGAGTTTAGGAGCAGATAAAGGTATGACAGGTATTCCCACGGTCAGCTTTGATGCCCAGGTATCCAACTGAAGTGAGCTGTGCCAGGGACTTTCCTGCCTGCCTGCAGTGAGAAGCTGGAGAGGCCCTGATCTCATAGGCAGCTGACTATGACCAAAAAAACCTTATTCACCAAGTGTCCGTTTACAGATGTGCCACTGCTGTGCACTGCTAAAAACAAGCGGATAAGCAGAGTTGCACACTCAACTCTTACGAAGTTAATCAAAATCTTACTGAACAATCCAGCAATCATGCTGCTGGGTGCACACTCAACTGATCTGCAAAATGATCTCCATGAAAAATCCTACATACGGATGTTTGTAGCAGTTTTATTATCACTCACCCAAACCTAGTCCTTCTAGTAGGGGAATGAATCAAGAAACTTTGATGCATACACTCAATGGAATACTAGTCAGCCATGAAAAGCAATGAGCCGTGAGGCCATGCAGAAATATGGGTGAATCTCAAGTGCATAGTGCCAAGTGGAAGGAGCTAGTCTTAGAACTATATGTACTCTGTGATTCCATTGGTAGGACATTCTGCAAAAGGCATAAATATGGACGGCAAGCAATTGTTGGTGTCAAGAGGTTCAGGAGGGAAGGATGGAGCAGAGTGGGTGTTTTAGGGTAATGGAGCTCTTGTGGTTGTGTACAGGACACTGAGCAGTTGTCAGAACGCACAGGACTTGATAGCATCTGTATCATCAATGGGGACCCAGATGGTTACAAATAGCAACACTTACAAATATGTACACAAACGTCTGGGAACACGGTAAGAACACAGAAGCCTGTTTGCTTGCTGTGTCAGCTGAGAGGCTGAGCCAACAACACCCAGTAACAATGAGCACAGAGCCGGAAGTAGATTTCTAGAGCTGCTCAGTCAAGGGAACTAGGGCTCCCTGGAGAAGTGGCCGATTCTAAGGCTGGGGCTGGAAAACACTCAGGATGAGACTGCAAAGTAAGAAAGTCCTCAAAACACAAATAAATGAAACAAACTTCAAGCCAGGCACCGTGGCTCATGCCTGTATTTCCAGGCTGAGGCAGGAGGGTCACAGGTTCATGGCCAGCCTGGGCAATTTAGTGAGACTCTGTCCATGTCTCAAAATGAAAACTTAGAAAGGGTTGGGGAGGTAACTTACCGGTGAGCACCCCTGGGTTCAATCCCCAGTAAGGCCAAAAATAAAAACAAAAACAAATAAACAAACAAACAAAAAACTATCAATGATCAAAGTTGAAAGGATTTGAACAACCAAATCAATTAGTATTAGATTATAATCCAAAGCAAATATATTCATGAGTGCACTGATACAGTTATTGATAAACTATTGAACAAATACATACATGGAGGACAACAGAAAGCCTCAGGGATGTGGGAGTCACTGGGCTCCTTCCAAGGGGACTGTGTAAGTTTACGGTGGAGAAACGCAGCAAACTGCACGTTAGCCCCGTTGTCACAGCCCACGCCCGCCTAGTCTAGATGCCATGAGAGAGCTTAGGACCTGTGGGGGCTACTTTCCTAAAACCCACAACCCTTCCAGTATTGAAACCTCACACAAATCCAAATGGAGGGACATTCTACAAGACGTGTGACCACCGCTCCTCGAAGCTGTCAAGGTCGTTAGGCAATTCAAAGCAGCCAAGAGGGGCCCAAGGAGATGTGATGGCACAGGCCATGCTCTGTCCCCGAGTGGTGCAGGAACTGAGCTGAGGACACGAGGGGAGAAGCAATGGACTTTGCTCAGGAATACTGCATCCTAATTGTGACACTGTCCCACGTTAGTTTAGTAACTGGGGAAACCAGGAGAGGCATATATGAGAACTCTCCATACCAACTTTTGTGAACCTGAAACTATTCTAAAATTAAAAGCTCATTTTAGAAACACAGGGCAGAGATGGCCCTTGGCCTTGGAGATTAAAGTCAAGATCAAGGACATTGATAAGTTGTCATAATAAAATAGGACAGATTCGGTATCAACCATGAGTGATCTAAGGGATAAAGGGGATATTCTGTGTTTATGTCCAAGCGAACGGCTCGCTTCCCCAAGCTCCATCTAAGCCGTGACTCGTCTGTATGTGGAGAGAGATGGGGTTCTGGGGGCAGAGGGTGGTCGCAGGAGGTTATTCCGCGAGTGTTTAAACAAACCCCTGCAGAGGGAGGGTGGAGCTGGGCATCTGGCAGGTGAGCAGGGTGTGGAGCTGAGCACCCCAGAAATGAGACTCCCTTAACTGAGGGTGCTGGCGGGCAGAAGACAATGCTGGCTTTGAACAGGGCGTAAGCAGTGTCCTGCTGCGTGGACGGGACCATTGCTACCCAGGAATGCAGTAAAAGGATAAGCCAGCAGGGGCTGCCGAAGGTGGCAGAGGTCTGGGGGTGCTGAGCTGGCAGTGGGGCTGGAGGAACGGGAAGGAGAACCCTGAGAAGGATGCTGGGGTGGGTGGGAAGCACCCTGAGGGAGGGCGGAAGCTATGGCTGCCAGGTGGGAAGGGAGAGTGACATGGGGACCTGAAAGCTTCTGGTCTGGGCAGATGGCACCTGACTAGACATGGAAGGATGGCAGGAAGGAGAAGGGAAACTAGGGTCGGCGGTCTCAAGGAACTGCTGGGTGACGGGCGCCTTGCCTCCAGGTTGGGGGCAGGAATGGAGGGGAAAGAGCTCAGCTGGATCTGAGAATCACGATGCCAGCAGGCTAGGTTCCTCCCGAGGACTGCCAGGGAGAATCTCTGTCCCACGTCCGGCGTGTGTGTGGGGGAGGTGGTGCCACACCTAGCCGAGAGCCAAATCACTGAGTCTTGATAACTTCACCTTCAGGATGAGAAATGGCCGATCCTCCCCAGATTAGGAGGACCAGAGACTTTCCATGTGCAGAGAGGCAGGTATCTGCTGCACAGCACCAGGGGGATCTGGGCTGGATGGGCCTCCATCACGTGGGCTGTCCTGTGATGTGTGACTTGAAACATCATCGTCCACTCACTAGACACCAGAGACACCGCCTCCCAAGCTGTGCCAGACAATGCCTCTCTCCCAGCCGCTGTGGACTCCAGGGTCCTTGGCTCTTGAATGGCTTTCTCCCTGGGTCTGCCCACCCACCCTCTGCCTGTGTCTGTCACTATCCAAATCCCTCCCTTTTTACCAGGACACCCCTTCCAGGGGATTGGGGCCACCTTAATGGCCTCCTTTTAACTGGGTTACCTTTTGGGTCCACACGCACCAGCCTGGTCCTTCTTTATAAACATCACATAATAACTAATACGGCCGTTTCCTTACCTATAACACGAGGACACGCTGTAATGGCTCTGTTTCCACACAAGGTCACGTTCTGAGGTCTGGGGGACTTTGGTACATCTGTGTTTTGTTGGAGGTGTCCCAGTTCAACCCATTCAGTGCAGAGACTGTCCAGCAAGGCTGACCGACTCGGGGGCTGGACAGCAGATGGACAGCCCCAGGCCTTGAGGTGGCTCCTCTAGGTGGCCCCAGCCTGCAGACACCTGCTATCAATCCCCTGTAATTCTTTACATTTTAACTTTGGAAGGAAGGAAGGGGGAAAAAAAGAGCATTCCTCTTCCTGCCACTCTGGGCCCCTCCAGAGCCAACAGTGAGTCTCCCTCGCCTGGCTCCCCTTTGGCCAAGAGCAAGGCCAGGAGGGATGTAGAATCCCGGTTCCTGTCCTGGAAGGAAAGATGACTCTTCTGGAATCCACTCCAGGGAGCGCTGGCTTGTGGTTGGCAAATATTTTCACCAGTTTGTTTTTTTTTTTTAAAGAGAGAGTCAATTTTTTTCATCTGGTTTTTATTTTTCCTCCATTAGTTGCATACGTGGTGCTGGGGTTCAAAGCCAGGTCCATGCCAGGCAAGCGCCAGGCCTGTCATTTTACCTTTGAAGAATCCTGCACCTCCCCGCAGCCTTGGAGGCTGAGGCTATGGTGGGAACATGCAAATAGCTTTGCATTGGGTGTCCCGGGCAGGACCAGGACAGTCACATTTGCTTAGGGAGCAACTGTGCCTGGTTAATCCTGCCTTCTTTTGCTTCCTGCTTTACCTGAACCTGAACCACTTCCTGCTGTGAGCTGCCCTTGCCGAGACACCTGAGACACCTGCAGGGGTTTTAGTTCTGCTAGGATTCCTCCCTGTTATCTCATGCAAATGAGCCAGGCTGGCGGGGAGGAGGCCAGAGCCCCTTTCCCGTCCTGTTCCCCAGCTCTGCCCAGCCCCTCATCTGAACATGAAGAGGAAGAGCAGAAGACCTTCAGAAGGAGCCTCCCAGAAGGAGCCTGCCACCCCCGCCTCTCAGAGGTGCCAGCACCTCCCACCTCCGCCACCCTGCCACTCTCAGGGCCAGGCCTCCAACACAGGAAACCTGCCGGACACACCCAAGTCACATCCAAAGGACAGCCAGTTCTGTTCCCCTTCCCTGGCAAGAGCATGACCCAAGTGTCTCCTGGGGACCCAGTTCTTGCCCATTGCCACCTGCAGATCCCCCACCTCCCTCTCTCTCACTTGTGCTTCCCCCTGTCACCCCTGGGCAGTCTTGCATTTGTTCTTCCCGTGGTCTGGAATTTTCTTCCTCTAGAAGGCCCCATGGTGAGCGCCCCCATCCTCTCCCTGGACTGGAATTCCCTGGTCCTCTGTCCAGGATGGCATCTCCCCACCGACAGCCCCTGCCCGTGCCCTGGGCCACTCCCCCACGCTTCTCCACACCACCTGACTTATTTTTCTGTCTGTGCTGTCTGTATTTCCTGCTGGCATCTGCCCCAGCCACCACAACCTCCGTCTGTCAGGTCACTGTCACGATCCAGACCACAGGGCAGAGTCTGGCCGGGAGGAGGCCTGCCCCATGTGTTGGAATTGAGTGACGGCTAGAACCTGTTTTGTAACTTGTGGGAGCTGTCGCACTGAGAAGGCCCTGGGACGTGTGCAGGACAGCCATGAGGGCCATCGCACGGGGGAAGGCGAGGGGCACGAATTTGGGGTTTGAGGGTCAGTCAAGGTTGGGTGTGAATCCCACAGCTGTGCAACCATAGAGAAATGATCTAACTGACCGGAAAGGCAAGCACAATGCTTGTGTGGGTCTCAGAAATTGCTGCCAGAGACTGCACTCAAGTGCCTGGAACCGGGCTCTGAGCTATCCACAAGGAGCTGCCTATGCCCTGCAGTAGACTGCTAGGGAGGTACTTCTCTAAGCAGACAGAGGCTCGTGTTGATCTCCATTTGTGCTTCCAGGCTTATCCTGGGGGAGTCTTGGTGCTTGATTTTACACTGTACTTCTGGGTGGCTGGAGGGGTTCAGGGGTCCTGTACAAGAGGCGCAGCTCCGCCCTTTACCAGGACGTTCATGCGGGGGAGTTTTGAACTCTGCAGCTAACGTTTTAAAAGCCTCTGGACTGCATTTTGCGTGATTTGGAACGGCTCTCTGAGCTTGCACTGTGCATCAACGTGAGCCCCTCTTTCCAGAGACGCAAGTCCAAGGCCAACAGCAAGCACCACAGGGAAATCAGAGCCGATCCCCGGAGCTGTGCTTCCAGGACATGTTCTGGGAAAGCTGCTTCAGCGGGACCTGGACTCACCCGGGCGTGGCTTGGAAGGAGTGGGCTGCGCTTGGGTTTTTATCACCACGTTTGTTTATTCACTTATTCCACAAATACGTTTTCCTTTATTTTTCTTTTTGATACTAAGGATTGAACCCAGGGACCCTAAATCACTGAACCACATCCCCAGCTCTTTTTATTTTGATGCAGGGCCTTGCTAAGTTTCTCACGGTCTTGCTAAGTTGCTGAGGCTGGCCTTGAACTTGTGATCCTCCTGCCTCAGCCTCCCAAGCCACTGGGATTACAGATGTACGCCACTGCTCCTGGCTCAATAAATATTTCTCATTTATCCATCATATGCTAATTATTAAACATATAACAGGGACCCAAAGAAATGAATTTGGTGTCTCATGGGGTTTGCTTCTGGTGAGGGAAGTGATCTTAAATAAACGTGTATCATGCCTGACAGTGATACGTGCCATGAAGAAAATTGAAGGCAGGGTAAGAGGATGGAGAGATAAACCACTAGGCTAGCTCAGTGAGAGTGGCTGGGGGCCTCCCTGGAGGGCCCTAGAGAGCAGAGGCTAGACAGGTGATGAGACAAGCCATGGGCAGGTCTGCAGGGAGAACATTCCAGAATGAATAAAAAAAAAAGTCACATCCCTGAAGCAGACTTCTTCTTAGTATGTTCAGTAAGTAGCAAGAAGACCAGTGTGTTTGGAATAGGTTAGGTAAGTCAAAAGGGGTACAGCATATGTTAAGAAAAGTAGGTGGGGATCATATCACATGAGGCCTTGACCGTGAGGGAGAGGAGGTTAGATGTTATTATCATGCAAAAATGTATTTGCTTATCTGTTATCCTTAGTAGAAAGAATAGCTTTTCTGTTTCTTCCCCCCTTTTTTGTATCTAATATTATCTAGGGAAAACGCTTCCTTAATAGATATATGTTGAGGGGTCTCTTCTGCTTCTGAGAGACGATCCTCGTGGGAATAACTTTTCTCCTTGGTCGCTCTTCCATCATGGCCTCTTCCTCTTGACTGGCAACAAACACTGAGTGCTGTCAGCCTGCTCAGCTGCCCCGTGTCTGTGGGGCTTGGGGAGAAACTGCCTTGTGGGAGTGGTAATTACAGTCTCACTTGGTACCTGTCCCGTAGTTTTTAAAGGACCTCATAGGCCCCCTCCTGTCGAGCCTTGCTGTGTGTGCTGTGGGTAAGGGAACACACGGAACTGAAACAAAGGGTCAAACCCGGCAGAAGGGCTGAGTGTACGCAGAACTTCCCACGTGAGAGTGGAGCCCTGCACACGTGAGGCCCGGGGGCACTTGGAAGCGGTGCAGGGCGCTGGGCGGTGGTCATCTCCCTGGTGGCGCTGGGTGGAGAGGAGCGGGGCAGGGGAGCAGTGGCGGATTTCTCTCCTGAGTGACAGTGAGAGCCAGCGAGTCTCAGCCTCCCAGCAGCTCTGAGATTTATTCCTCACTGGCTGGAACAGCGAGTGATTTCAAAATCTTCCTCCTCCGTTACAAAACTCCCCCGGGAGCCTGGCTGGCGGTTGCTGCCACAGCTGCGGTTTCTCTGTCTTTTTGAGTGTAGAGTTACATCCTGAAACCTCGAGTGTGGGGTCTGGAGGGGCGTTCCTCTGCGGTGGGCCGGGGTCCCAGCTGTCCCCGGAGTGGCAGCTGTGGCCTCTGGGCCACTTCTTGTGCCCGTGGGGAGACATCCTCTCTGCCAAGGAGCAGCAGCGCCAAGCCACCAGCGAGCACAGGGCCTTGTGTCTGCTTGCTGTCTGTGTTTTTGCTTTGTATTGCATGACTCTGGGTAGAACGGTCACTTTTTAACTACAACAGTGCTCGAACCCCAGGAAGTTAGGGAGCCTGGGGAGAAGGAGCCAGGCCCTCCACGTGGGAGATGTCACCGAGGCTGCCTCCCTTTCGGGATGCTGATGATGTTCATGTCTGTGGTTGGCCCCACTTCCTGCTCCCTGGCCTTCACCAACTTCCTCGGTTCCACCTGTCACCTGTGCACGCGCCTGGTTGAACTTTTCTGTCCTCCCCCCTCTCCTTGTAGCACGCAGCCTGCGAGAGGACAGGGACTTTTCAGCTCTGGGCAACGTCTTGTTTCCAACCTCTAGAAAAGGTTTGGAGAAAGGAAAGCAAGCGAGGAATCGCTGGTGGCTGCATAGAGCCACACACTTTGGGGCCTTCTCTTCCCGCTCCCAGACTGTCCCATAGGCAGTCACTGTTCCCACCTAGGTGCGGGGCCTGAGGCCTGCAAAGGTGATGGCACCTGCCTGAGGTGCTGGGTGGGGAAGCTTCTACCAGGATCCTTCTACCAGCAAGAGGAGGACAAAGGAGATGGAGGGGATTCCGGGGCTGGCTGCAGGACCAGGCCACCTGGAATACACGACCCTGAACAGTGTACGTTGCTGGCCTCTTGTCACCTGTGGGGCCTGGCTCTTCATCACTGAGCAGGACTGACTCCCGTGGAGCGGCTGTGAACACACATGCACACACGCACCTGCTCACACCCCCACACCCCCACCAGGCTCACACATTGCATGCACACACACCTGCCTACGCACCTGCTCTCACAGGCATTCAAACACGCGCACACACATATAATCACACCCATTCCCCAACTTGCCTACATGTCCTCTCACGCTCATGTGCACCATGTGCACACATGTGCACACACCCACACACTCACATATGTGCACACATTTGCCTGAACACACACCTGCTTGCAAATATACCTTCACACACATGTTCACACACATGCACACACATGTGCTCATGAAAGGCACATGCACACCCACACACATGGTCACACACATACATCGACATGCTCACACATAGGCACACACATGCACACATGTGTTCACACATAGCACAACATGCACACACATGCTCACACACATGTACACACATGCACACACACAATTACACACTGACACACACATGCACATGCATGTTAATGCCCAGGTGCACATATGCTCACACATAGGCACACACATGCACACACATGCTTACACATGCATATTAATGCACATTCCCATGCATGCTCACACATAGGCAAACACACACACTCACACATAGGCACACACATACATGTTAGTACGCATTCACACATATGCTCACACATAGGCACACACATGCACACACATGTTCATGCACAGATGCACAAATACATGCACACACATGCTCACACACACGCTCACACATAGGCACACACATACATGTTAATGTACTTTCACACACATGCTCACACGTAGGCACACACATGCACACACATGTTCATGCACAGATGCACAAATGCTCACACACATGCATGCACACATGCTCACACATAGACACACACATGCTCACACACATTCCCCACTTACCAGTGATCCTGGCCTTGTAGTGTGAAGTCTGCTGATGGTGGCCAACAAATGGAACTGGGATGTGCCACTTCCCAGCTCCTATCCAGTGGGACCAATGGCTCCTCTGGGCCGGCTGACTCTGAAGCACCTTCCACCACTGCAGCATGGTCTTCTCCAGCCTGTAGCAGGGGCTTCTGGGCAGGACACCCTGACACCACCTGGAAGCTCTTCCACCAAACCCACCCAGGCCCCACCCGGGAGAAGGTGGGTCCTGCAGTCTGGTGCTGCTGGCAAGAAGCCACAGGAACGGGTGGAGGGTGGGCTCCTAGCATGGAGAGGGGCTTTGGGTGGAGGGAGAGTGTGCAGAGCTGCACTGAGCACAGCTGAAGGCCAGCGAGGCTTGTGACCAGCAGTAGCAGGGCTTGCTCACCCGAGGGCTTCTTGAGGCCTTTCCCATTGCAAGTTCAGAATCATTTCCAGATGATCTTGCGCAGAACTCTCTAGATCATAGGAGCATCAAAACCCTTCATGCCCACCTGAGCCAGTGGAGCTGGTGGCCCTCTGCAGAAGGCTTCCCTCTAACCTGCCATCACGGCTGAGAACCGCGGCTCTAGACCACAGCTCGGCAGAGGTTTCATAAAGGGCCAGGTTTTAAGGGTCACATCAACTCTTACAGCTACTCAACTCCTCCGTCACATTGTGCAAGCCATCCTAGACAATATATAAACAAGTGGGTGTGGCGTGTTCCAATAAAACTTGATGCACAAAATCAGACGGTGGGCCATGTTTGGCTCATGGGCAGTAGCTCACCGTTCCCTGTTGTAGGCGATTCTAGTCTTTAACATGCACAGAAAAAGTCCCCTAAACAGAATCTGACAGGGGTTGAGGATTTAGCTTAGTGGCAGAGCTCTTGCCTAGCACAGTATCTGACAGTGCTGATTTCCTGGCCCTTAGAGGGTCTTTCCCTAAGTTTAGATGAAGGCCTAGGAATCTGTAATACTAAGCAGCCCGGAATTCAGGGCTCTTCTGGTTTGGGGCCAATGGGCCATACTTTGAGAAACACAGACTGCTGTTTGGCTGGTGGACCAAGGTTCCAAGCTCTGCTGTGCTTCCGCCCTGACAGGGGCCTCTGGCCTACAGAGCCATCCGGCCCACGGCTCTGTCCTCTCGTCTTAGGTCCGTCTGGGATGCGGATTGTTAAGTCACACCAGTTGGAGGACACAGTTGCTGTCAGGTCTTTGGGCTGGGGGTGGGGTGACTGGCGGAGGCGGGCAGGCCGCCTGGAGGCACTCCGCAGCTTCCCACGGCCTCTCTCCACCACCCCAGGTCTTTCCAAGCCCCAATCGCCAGGCTGTTCTGCCCCACAGTCACGGCCACTTGTTTTCACAGGTGAGGGTGACAGGCCAGCCTTCAACCTTCCGTTCCATGATGACATGATTATCTACTTGGCCATCTCCAAGCTCGCGATGATGGCCCTGCAGAGACCTCGGCCTCTTAATTAAATTTCCAATCAACTTTAACAAGAGGGCTTTGGGAGCTTGGCGGGCTACAGGCCAAGGGCCTGAGCAACTGCCACGGACTAGCACCACCTCCCACTGTCCTGATCCCTGGGACTTGCGTACAGCTTATGGGGAAATCCCTCTTCAAGGAGGCTGTTAACTCTTTAATCTGGGTGCTGGGTTTCACAAGCAACCGCAGACCAGGGGCAGAGGATGAGGTCTTTCTTGCTCAATGAATGGAACTAGAAATGATCTGGGCTAGTAGGACTCAGGATCACCCAGAACTCCCAAGTAGGAGGTCCCCAAGATCTGAGCCACCCAAAGAATGGGGGTGCCATAATGGAATGTATGGTGCCGAGAGGGACAATACGGGGTCCAGAGATGGGGGCGAGGTACAGGCGGCATGGAGCTGACCCGGGTCAAGCCCAGCTAGGACTCAACTCGCTGGGCAAGCGTTTTTGAGCATCTATGTGTGCAGAGTGTGACGACAGTTGCTAGGGAGATGCGTTATCTATCGCACACACTAAGACCAGTGGGAGTTGCATGTCACAGGGCGGTAGGTGATGACCACCATTTATTAAATATGCACAGAATTTACATATGCTTTCTTGTTTAATCATTGCAACAATACTGGGAGTCACCATTATCTCCAGTGAAAGACAAGGACACTGAGGCATGGGGAAGTTAGGTAATGTGCTCTAGGCCACACAGGTGGCAAGTGACAGAACAGGTATGCCATCCTGGGTCAGCCAGATGATGAAGGATCTTGCAGTATATTCAAGGTGACAGGTTATAGTCCCTGGTCACAACAAGGAAGAATTTTGGACACAACCCAAGGACAGAGGCAGTATTTCATGGTATGCTTTGGGGGGATTTAGGTTTGGCAGCAGGGGAGCAGGGGACTGCAGACTGCGGGGACATGGAGTTTGAACAGACCTCCCAACTCCACCAGGCCCAGGAAACCAGGGCACCCACCTCACCTGGGACATGAGGGTCGGATGCAGGCAGAACAATGATGTCACCAGAGGCAAGAACCAAGGGAAGAGGAGCCACCGGTTGGGAGCCCACAGTTGTCAACATGTGTCCCTCCTCCTGCGGTGCTGAACATTTATGCCTCTCCTTTTTTTTTAAACTTTTTTTTAAGAGAGAGAGAGAGAGAATCAATTTTTATTTAGTTTTTCGTTTGGCTTTCATTGCTCTGACAATTTGTTGTGTACGTGGTTCTGGGGTTCGAACCTGCATCCTCGTGCATGCCAGGCAAGCACTGTAACTGCTGAGCCAACCGCTCCAGCCCTGTGCCTCTTCTTTTTCTGATGCTTAGAATCCCTTCCTCCTCCAGCTGTGTTTTGTCTCACATGTGTGTCAAAGGAAGGAGATGGGGTAATTGTTAGGGCTCAAATCATACTTTGGAGTCTCAATGTCTATACCTCCAACAGTGACCTAATTTGGAGAAGGGGTCCTCAGAATGGCAATTCAGATGAGATCATTAGAGGCGACCCAAATCCAATATGACCGTCTTTATAAAAAGGGGAAAACTGAGACAGTTACACAGGGACGGTGCTGTCAAGGGACACCGGAAGAAGATGCTGTGTGCAGCCCAGGAGAGGCCTGCAGTGGACCTCCCCACCTTCATGGCCTCCAGATGGAACCAACACTTTTTGGTCCAGCATCAAGCTTGTAACCTCCACAACTATGAAAAAAAATGTCTATTGCTTAAGCCACCTAATCTATGTACTTTGTCACAATAAGTAACTTATATAACTTATATCCTAGCACAAATCAGGTTAAACCATGCCAGGAGCATTTTCAGTTTTAAAGAGTGGAAAAAAGCCAAAGGAATGCAACTCAAAAGAGGGTCTTGAACTGGTGGATGACTGCAGGGGCCACACATCTGGGCAGCGTCCCCAGGTTCCCTCGCTCGGGCTGCCCTGGAGAGCTCAGGGTCTGTCCCCAAGGTCTGGTAGTCTGTGTAGCTGCTCAGTCCTGGTATCCAGGAGACTGAAGTGTGCTCGCACCACCACGCCAAGCTAGCTGGGCTCCCAGAGCTGGGCTTTTGGAAACAGTTGCTTCTGTTTTCCAGAATGTGAGGCTTTCTTGGGTCCACGTTCCTCAGTGGTGTCCATACCTCCTTTAGGTTTTACCTTGCGGTGTCCTGCCCATGGACCCAGAAAACCTGCATGAGGGAGCACAGGGGACAGATAAGGCACAAGGCCAGGTCTGGGACACCTTTGCTGGCTGGCTGTCCAGTTCCTTTCCTAGGATGAGCCCAATTTACCTGTCAGCACCAGCTTCCTGAGCAGGCACTCTGGGCAGGCTCGGGTCAAGCTCCGGGGAGATAAAGGCAAAGGGCTGGGCTCCTGGTTTCAAGGGGCTCACGGTCTAGACAGGAAAAGCGACAATGGTTGTCTCTCCCGATCGTTTAGGAAGGTCCCGTGTCCTGTTGTCTGCACTGTGTTCTCTTCTTGTCTGTTCTGGTCTGACGTAGATACAGGCCCCGTGTTCCTTTTCCCAAATGCTTGGCACTAGAATTATTTTGGATTTCAATTTTTAATTTTGATTCTGTGATATTTGCATATACATAATGAGTTGTCTTAGGGATGGAACCTGAGTCTAAGCATAGAATTCATCCTGTTTCATAGACAATCTGTACACAGAAGGAAGCTCATTTTATACAGTGGGGCTTTTTTTTGTTTGCTTATTTATTTATTTATTCGTACTGGGATTGAACCCAGGGGTGATTAACCACTGAGCCACATCCCAAACCTTTTTTTATTTTTTATTTTGAGACAGGGTCTTGCTAAGTTGCAGAGGCTGGCTTTGAACTTGCGATCCTCCTTCCTCAGCCTCCTTACAGGCATGTGCCATCCCACTTGGTCTGTACACTGGCTTAAATAACTTTCATGAAACAAAATTTTGTGGTGCTATCTTGGTGCTCAAAAAGTTTTGGATTTCAGGTCATTTTGGATTTCAGGCTTTTGGGTTAAGGATGCTCCACCTGCGTGGACTGGAAGGGCAGATTGATCCTACTGCCTTAACTTCCCCCAGAGATTTTTCCTGTGACAGGCACAGAGCAGGAAGTTTTAATACAACTTCAGGGTGAATAATAATTACATGGGGAGGGGGCTTATTAACCACAGATCCTAGGTTCTTCCTGGAAACAAAATAGTAAGATAGGTAAAATGAGATTGTCATGGTGGTCACCTATGTGTCCCTCAGGTGGCCCACAGGTTCACTGAGGTCAGAACTCCACTCGGGAATTGATCTCTAATGAATTCATGCACCTGCTCTTCTGTGCTGTCCTTGCGGTTGTCCTGGGGAGGAGGGTAAACAAAGCAAGGTCTTGCCAGCCAACCAGGAAGCTGTGTGTCTTCAACACCCTGTTGCCCTCTCTGAGTCTTGGTTCCTAAGTGTTCTTCCAGCTCCGTCACCATCCAACTCATCATCCCCTTACGAGCTACCCAGGCCCATTTGGCAGCCCAGACTCAGAGCTGAGCCTGGCTCAGAGGAAGCCTCCAGAGGGTTATTTGGTTCTCACCATGGCCCTAGACTTGACCACTCAGTATCTGCATAGTTTTGAAATCTTTAAGTGGGTGAGGAAGCAGGCAGCTGGATTCATGATAAGCTTTCCTTAGGGATCCTCCTCTTCCTTCAGTCCCATCCAGCTGCTGGTGCACTGGGCCCGGAACCCGGGGCCAACTTCCCTCCCACTCTGATTCCTGTCTTTCATCACGTCTCAGGAGAGTGGCATCTGTCACTCCCCTCCCCTGGTGAGCGAGATGGCCTTGGGCGGAGTCTCAGCTGTAACTGAGCGCAGCAGGATGGGCATGGCCCCTGAGCAATGTGCTGGACTGCGAGGGGGGTAAGTTTCTCCGTCCCCTGGAAGCTCTAAGAAGAGGAAAGCACTCTTCTTTCTTTTCCTTTTCTCCCCTTTGAGTCAGGATTTGAAGGACACTAAAGATGTGACTGAAGAGTTCCACATTTTCCTGGGCAGCTCAGAGCAACAATGGACCCACTGAGGGCTGGTCCTGAACAAAGCTAAGACCACCAGGGTCTCTCCTCCCTCCACCACACAGACCCTCTTCCCATGAGATTTCCAAAGAGATCTTCCCTGAAAATCCAACCAGAGCCCTTGCCAGTGTTTGGGGGAGGAGAGCTTAGACTCACATGGGCTTTCCAGAACATTCCTGTAATTACAGCTCGATTCTAAATGGTTATTATCCTGAAGCTGAAGGAGTCACCGCCAAGGGGAGAGGAAGACTCCAAATAAGTTGTTCCAGCGCGAGGGTTAGGGAAACCAAGGGTTTCCATTGGATTTGAGAGCAAGGCACCATACACACAGCAAATGACTGGGACTTTAGCCACAGAGGCAGACAACTGCCAAGATTCTCAGGGACAGGGAAAGGGGAGGAAGCAATAAGATGGCGGAGGCAGAAAAGTCGAGTCCCAGAGAGAACAGTGGCTTCGCAGGGACCCCAGGTCAGTCATTTGCAAGGGTTCTGGAAATATATGGACTGCTGGGATGTTGAAACGTACACTTCCCCAAATCCCTACTCATTCCAAGTGTTTACACAGCTCACTGAGTGCCGGGCACTGTCCAAGTTCTCTATGTATATTAACTCATTTAATTAAATTTCCATGGATTTTTCACAGTTTTCTAGATTTATGGAATTTTCACCTGGAGACTTTTAGTAAAAATCTGTGATCACTCTTCACCTAAAGAAGCTCTTGTAACTGTTACAGAACCTTCTAGATTCCAGCCCACACTCTCCCAGTTTGCACCTGCATCCATGTGCCTGCGCTCCCTGGTCCTGGAAACGTTTAACTCCTTGTTGGCTTGATGGGATGAGGACTAGTGACCTAGAGGGGGAGACGGGGGACAGCATAGAGAGTGGCCTGGGGCAAGGGACCGGAATCAGAAGGCAAGTTCAGAGGGAGCCTGCCACCAAGTCAGCAGAGCCTGCGTTTCCCAAGCTCTAGCACCTAAGCCAAAGCAGGGGGATCTGCACAGACCGGTGTGTTGGTCTGGCCCTGTGACTCAGCCCCTCCTTCCCCTTAGCTCATTCTCTGCAAGCTCCGGGCAGGGAGCGAGGAGGTTTGGATGAGCTCATGCTGCCGGGAACTCTGGGTAGGAGGGGATCATCTTTCCTGCCAGGGTATGACCCCACTCTTTGAAAGACTGCTTTGGAACAAGGACTCAAGGCAGGACAGATGCCACATAAACAAGCCATTCTGCTTGGACACGGTGGCCCTGCTCCGTCCATCTCAAAGAAATTTCCTTTCTGCTGGATTTTCTTCACTGGGCACCGTCTACCTGTTTGTGATGCCGAACAGGAGGCGGAGTAACATTCCTGATAAGGTGACATTCTTGTTACAGGGCCCATCCATCCCTCTGCCCAAGCATGGGTTGGTTTCTAGGGGCCTGGAGCCTGGGGCAGAGGCTACTCCCACCATCTCCTTCCCAAACCTGAACTCCCTCCCCTTCTCCTACCTCTCCCCACTATGCACACCCACCAAGGAATCACAGAATGAGTGAGGCCTCTCCTGTCCCTTCCTGAGTGTGCATGCCAGCAGATCTTTGCCTCCAAAGGCGATTCAGAAGGTCTCGGTAGATGGTCTCCCAGAGCTGGAGTGGGGATGCAAACCGTGGGTTAATCTGGACAAGTTCAGGCTGAGTCATGACGGAGGGGGACCCAGTTAGGATGAAGGAAGAGCCCCGAGGCAGCCGCTGAGAGCTTCAGGAGGCCCCTGCCGCCTTCCTTGTGTGTCTGGGGATGGTCCAAGGCAGGGCGGGCAAGATTCCTTTCCACCTCGCTATGCTCAGAAAGGAGGCAGAGTGACCTTCAGTGACATGGTGCACACAGAATGCCCACCACAGCAGCTGATGTCGAGTGAGCATTCACCACGTTAGCGTGTAGGACGGCACTGAAATGGTCGAGGTCTCCAGTCAGGGGTCACTCTGCTGTTTGCCCACGTTGCAGTAATGCCTGCTGCTGCTTCCTGGGGACAGCAGGAAAAGGCAGGATGTGTCTCCTTAGACCTGTCCTGATACCCTGAAGGTTCTGGATAGATTGGTGCTGGTTTGCATGGAACATAAATATGCACAATTGAGTTTGGGGAAGGGTGGAGAACCTAGTTTCGTGCTTAATAATTTGAAAGAGAAGGTGGAGCTGGTCTCTGGCTATGCTCTGGGAGGGGTTTAATGCGCAGCTCAGGAAGGGTCAAAAGGGATGAAGCATCCTTTTGACCTCTAGGATTCCTTGGAGGATGTGGGGAGTGGGGAGAGGTCAGAAGAGGAGAGTGAGGATTTGGGAGGGAGACAGAGGAAGGGTTTATCTATATAAATCCTAAAATGCCACCTCTAGCAGTGTTCCTTAACTGCAAACTCACCCCAAAACCTATTAAGGTTTTTGGGGTTCCTGTTTCTATAATAACCAACCTCATGGTCATGATTGTCAGGAGTCCCAAAAAAGTGAGATATCTTAGACACGGGACACTAGACTGGTGCTGTTTACCAGCCCATGCCTGCTTGGTAGTTAGGCCACAGATCCGAGAAGCTGCAGGCAGGAGAGCTGGACTGGCCAGCCTGTCCCTCCTCCACGGGACAGCAGCTCTTGCTGGGTCCTGCAAGACCAAAGGAGAGCGTTGGCTGTGGGGAATTAGAAGCCTTACAGGCAGGTGCGGGGGCACAGTCCACCCCTCCTGCCATCTGGAGGGTAGACTCTGGTGCTCCAAGAGCCACAATCTATTGGTAGACATCCAAGGTGAATGCCCTGGGCGGGAATACGGGGTCGGATCTGGCCCAGAGGGTTTAGCACACAGTGAGCCCGCTGTGTATGCGGAGAGCACTTGGTGCCTGCGATTCCAACTCCCGTGAACAGGAGCTCACACGTAGTGAAGGCTCCTGCACTCCTGTCGCAGGATCCCATCTGCAAACGACTTGCCCTGGACCTGGCTGAATTCATCGCCACTGATTTTCCTCTTCTACCAGCAGTAGTGATGGAGTTGCGTGTGAGCACTCGTTGTAGATGGAGAAATAAACATGAGAGCCGAAACCTTCCAGTGTGGTCAAGGAAGACTTGGTGGGAGATGAGACTCCCCAGACAGGCAAGGGGCGGCGGGGAGAGGAAGAGGCAGCGAGGCAGGGGTCTTCCCAGCAGGCCTCTTCCAGATGGAAATTTCAGGGGCTAAAGTGCTGCGCACAATGGGAGCCGCCATGAGTGAGGAGGGTGGACAGGGGCCAGGCAAGAATTTTAAGTACATGAAATGAGAGGACCACATTTTACAAAGATGCTTTGGTGTCAAGCGGGGACATGTTGTTGGGGACTTAAGCTGGAGCCAGAAAGGTCAGTTAGCAGCATTTGCAAAGTTCCAGGCAAGAAAGATGACCAGAGGCAGTGCTGGCTGGGAGATTTGGGGAAGGTGAGGCAAGGAGACTGTTTCTAGTCACATGTGGGCATGAGGGAAGAGGAGCATTCGCGATGGCTCTGGATCTTGTGGTGTGGACAGGGGGTGGCTGGCGGTTCTGTTCCAGACTCAGGATGATAGGGCAGCAAGCTCTTGGGTGGAGTTGGATGGGCTGAGAAGTTTTGACATGCAGGGTCTGAGAGGCTCATGGGAGGTGCGAAGGCAGGTGGGTGGACGTGTAGGGTGCAGGAGAGGAGTCTTGGGGAGGGTCTTGGACAGGTCATTAGCGGTGGATGGTGCTTAAAGTCTGCCCAAGGGCAAGTGACCAGGGGACAGGAAGTAGAGGGACAAGAACGTAGCTTGGGGAAAAACCAAATCTGAGAGATGGTCAGAGAAAGTTAGGGTCACCTAAGGGCTAGGGAGGAGCCATCAGGGAAGGAAGGATGGGGGTTGTCCAGCATGGAAGCAGGAGGACAGTTGCACTCATGAGAATTGGAAAATATGCTGTACTTGGGAACTAGGACGTCACATGTCACCTTGGAGAAAGTCACATGTCACCACGGTAGAGAAGGAGGGAACCAAATCCAAGGAGCACAGGGATCACTGAAAGGTGAAAAAGCAGATTCCCTAGATGGAGGCTCACTTAGGAGGACCTAGGTGGTGTGTAGAAAGTACTGTTTAGAAAGGCAAAAGGCTGATAGACCCCTGGAACATTAATACAACCAGGAGAAGAAGGCGTTGGAGAGAGAAATAGAAGTATGCAAAAAATATTGGTGTTATTGATGGTGGGAAGTTATGGAAGAAGGGGCGGGGCTATGGGCTGATCTCAGATACCAGGCAGGAGCAATTGGGAAGTGGGGAGGGGCGGACAAGGCTGGACACTGACTTTCTCTGGTGCATTATGAGGCAAGGTAGTCTCTGTTACAGCGATGGCAGAAGGGACGGAGAGGCTTGGCTGTGCGTGGGGTTCACCAGGAAGATGGCGGAGCCCCAGGAGCTTCCTCCCAGAGTGGCACTGTGCCCTGTGGGGTCCCTGGGCAGCTTCTCAGTGGCCTGCAGCTAGGGATGTGGGGGTGAAGTGGACTTTGGGTGGCCTGGTGGCAAGTGGGTTTGGAGACGGAGGACAAGCAGTGTTGCTTGAGTTATTGGCATGAGAGCAGCCATGGCCACATGGGCTGGACCGTTGGAGGAGCTCAGTGACACGTGGGAAGAAAAGGGAGGGGCCAGAGCTTGGAGATCTCCATGAGGTGAGAATGGGCAGGGAGAGGGCTGCAGAGGAGGGGCAAGGGGTCAGGGACCTCAGGTTTTCAAATGTCAGAGACAAGACGACTTTGCATGAAGCTGAGTCCAAGATGTCGCGGTGACGGGGGGAGGAGCTTTCAGATGAGGACAGTGACCCGGACTGGCATGGAGAAGCCATGTGGCGGCAGGGTGAGAGGAGAGCCCCCGAGCTCAGGTGGCAGCTGGCAGGCTAGAGAGGCGGACTCACCTGAGTATAAGCACAGGATCTGAACACCTGGGTCCAATCAGACGAGGGTGGGAGGCTCCACACCCGTGCTTCATTGTCCGATTCTACCTGCGGACTCCGCTTATTTCAACAGTGAAGGGCCAAGGCCAGCTCTGTGGAGCGCACTGAGAAATGGAAACTTCAACCACGTTTGCCTGAAATGGCACAAGTGCAGACCTCAGCTGGTCGCCTCTTCTCCCTCTCCTTCCCCGTGGCTTCCCTTCCTGCCTGCGACCCGAGAGCCCGGGCCTCCCCGGCCACGCCATCTGGAGATCCAGCCTCTCGGTTTGCTGCAGGGGTGCATGGGGAATTTTCCTACCTGGCAGGTGGCGTGAAGAGCAGAGGGAGTGTTTTCCTGCACAGCAGCAGGAGGCGTCAAGTGGAGTTGTTGCTTCTCCTTCCTCCTGTGCAGTCTGTCGCTGTTGGCATGGAGGCGGCTGCTGCACGGCATGACCTCCTGCCTGGAAAGGGCCTTCTATTCCCACGAGTCCAGGAAAACCTCTGCATTTTTATTTCAGAAGTGACCGCTCAATTATCTTTCCATTTCTCCTTTGTTCTAGAATGCACTGCTTAGGCATGTGCCTTTCACCAACCGGACCTCTACTCGAGGTGAGGTCCTTGCGGTTGGCACTCTGCTGTGTCTGGTTGATTCCAGAATCTTCTACTGGACAGTAGCTCAGCACACAGTGAGTGTACTTGTTGAACAAATGGGTAAAGCTCTTGCTCACCGCTCTAAAATGGGTGCTTGGAGGCTTGCACAGCTGATGGGCCACATGGCCCCGAACCCTTTCCACTAGCCCAGCGCTCGATGTGGAAAAGGTAACAGGGATGAGAAAAAGAGAAAGAGCCAGAGGATGCCTGGGTTCATTCTTGGCTTTCCTGCTGGCCCCAGGGAAGTCTTTAAACCCGTCTACCCCAGGTTCCTTCTGTTCCAGTCAAGAGAAGTAGCTCCTTTGTCCGGTCATGAGAAAGATAAAATGTGTCTGCAGGTCAGCAGCAATGGGAACGTGAGAAGGGACAGATGAGGCAAGAACTCACGGAGTCCCACCTGCCTGGCTCCATCAGGTCCCAGGGCACTCACCTCTGAGGGGTTGGTCTCTTGACCCGGTGTATCCTGAAGCTGCGGCACGGTGTTTTGCTCTGTACAAAATTAATCTGGAATGATTCCATGTCCAGGACAAGCCCTGTGGCTGGGATGTCCCTGCGGGTGTACTGAAGCTGAGAGAAGGCTGTCTTCCCGTCACCAGGCAGCAGTGTGGTTGAGAACATGACATTAGGACTTTCCCAAAAGGCACAGAGGGAGAAGTGGTGGCGGCGGCCAGGGGGCTTGAATATTAACAAAGTTACAGGTCAGGAGAGATGGGGTTCCCGGTATGGGCTGGATGCTTTCTTCCTGTCGGTCTCAAGGAGTTGAGAAAGTTGGATCCTGGAGGAAAGGAGTTCTGGATATATTAGTTTTAAACCTTCCCCTGAGTTACAAAGTACCTGAGGACAAATTGATACATTCAAAGCTGTTTTATGCAAATAGAAATAAAAGGAACTAGATGGGAATGCTCTGGAAAAGTTTGTGGACTAACAGTGGACTGGAAACCACAACAAGGCAGGGATCCCATCTGTCTGACTTATGTTTGTACAGTGATTAATTTACAAATAGATGCTCAATACAGGGTTTGATGTTTGGAGCAGTAGGGGCCATTTTGTGACCACGAGGACACAGAGACACTGTCCAGAGACAGTGACCCAGAACCCTGATACAATTGAGCTGCTAAATGAACCCAGCCTGGAGCCACCTATGTGCAGATTTCTTGCCCTACAGCATAATTGAATATGATTAATCTTGAAGATCATTTTATCTGATTTCATTTTATTTTTTATATGTTTGCGGCTGTTAGTGTCTTAGCTGAGCCCATCCATCACCAAGCGTGAGTTCGGGTTTCATTTCTGTGGTCCTGTTGTGTTATCACAATTGAGGTGTTAATCCAGCAATGCCTGAGGCCCCTGATGGCAGGTCCCGTTTCTTAGGTTAGCCTATGGGGTGTGCTGGGCTCCTTGGATTGGTCTCCCCACTTTGAAAGGTTCTTAGGCACCTAAGAGGGCTGGATTCCGGCAGCACCGGTGGCAGAGAATGGTCCTGGCAGTTTCCTGTTTAGTCTATTGGGTACCACGTGGAGCTGGGTGCCAGGGCCGGCTTATGTGATCAGGGCCATCTCATTGACCTGCCTAAGGCTGGCACCTGAAAATCCTGGTTTGCCTTCTTCCCCCTCCTGGAGACTTTTACGAAGAGAGTCACTGGAGTGGCCCACCAGGCACGGGCCCCTTCTTTGTACTGGGTACAACCTAATCGGGGGGCAGGGGATGTTGCGGTGTGCTGGGGCTTTCTTCAGGTGAAGAGCGTGATTGGATGAGCACGTGTTCGCAGGAGCCTGCGTGACTCCGGTGTATGTGCCCACCCGTGCCACAACCGGGCTTCGCTCCCTCCAGTGCCTTAGCTTCTCGTGGGGCTGCTGCCTGCGAAGTCCATCTGTCCCTGCATTTCCAGTTTACTCTCACAGAAGAAAGGAATTCTTCCTGTTGAGTCATCCTCGCTGCCCAGTGGGCTGAAGGTCATTGCTGTACAGAGAGGAGTGGGCGGGGCGTGCAGGTGGGAGAGAGGAGCCAATGCGCCTGCGCACAGCCTGGCTGGGGCGCGGCTCCCTGGAGCGCAGCGCAGGAACAAAGCCTTCTGCGGAGCCTGCTGACCCTGGAGAAGGAGGCACGAGCTGGAGCAGAGGCACGGCCAGCCCAAACCTGCACCAAGACAACCGTGTTCCCTTCACGGATTATCAGGCATTACAAGGTTTTTGGGGAGGAGGCGCGGGGGCACCCTCTGTGGGACCTTCCATAGCTCCTCCCCGTGCCTCGTTGACACAAAGTTGCATGGTTAACTCTGGAGTTCTGAGCTCAAGTTCAAGCCCAGGACATTGTAATGAACCTTGAAATCTTGCTAGAATCCCACTGCCCAGTTCCCCCTTGCTACTGTTGCAGTTTGAGATCTGTATTATGTGACCTACCAAGTCTTTTTTTGTTGTTGTTTTTTAGATTTTTAATTTTGAAACAACCTGAGCATTCCAGAAGAATTGCAAATACGGTTCAAAGTTGTTGGGTTTTTATTTTTTCCCCCATGAGACATGTGAGAATCAGTTGACACTGTTTCCGGTTTCACAGTGGCACACACACAAACGTAGCCGTCTGGATGCTAACCAGGGCACTGCTACCACTCAAACCTTCACATTCCACCAATTATCCCACCTGTGTCTTTTACAGAAAAAGGAACAGGTCGCCACTTCTTTGTCCTATGTCCTCAGGGCCCTTTGAGCTGAAACCGTTTCTGCCACTCCTTGACTTTGGTGACTTGGACAGTTTTGAAGACCATAAGCCAGCTCTTCAAAGCGTACCTCTTAATTTCATTTTGTGCAGCGATTCCTAACGGCTCACGACTGCTGTGCTCTTCTCCTTGTCACCTGATGCGGTGGTAGTACGTGAAGGTGGGTCTGCCAGTCTTCACAGGAAAACCATTCCCTTTTCTCTGTGTAACTAATAAGCGTTTTGTGATTGTGTAGATATTCTTTTTTCATGAAGTTTTCGGTTTACTTATATCAGCGTGTAGACGCAGGAATTCCTATTGTACTCGTTAGTCGTAAGCCATTGCTTTCTGCTTTGTGTTGTCCCTCGAACTGTCCCAGATTTGGCAAGCAGGCTCTCCTTTGGCCTGACCTGTGCCATTTTGCTGGGTCACCATCGTTTTTGAGGATCTCGTTGGTTTCTGGGACAGTGCCATGGCCCAGATTCATCTTGTACTTTCCCTGTCCTAGCCCTGGAGCCCCCCGCTCCTCCAGGGAGCCATGCTTCCTTCTGGTAGAGGGTGACGTGCCGAAGACCAGGAGCCCAGTGTGCTCACTGCCGCGGGCCACTTCGGGCAGCTGCGCGCGTGCACGGATTGGGCATATGTGCCACATGCACATACTGGTGTTTGCATCTGCATTTCTTTCTGATTTTATCTGTATGTGCTGAAAACCACACATTTACTTAATTCTCTCCATTTGTAGCCTAGTATCCAGCGTTAATTCTGTTTTCTCTTTCTCCAGGTGAAAAGCCCGGTCCACAGTGAGGACCTCTGCTCTCGTTATATTCAGTCCTTTTTACTTACTTAAGTGACACCTTTTCCCCTCCTGGAAATAACTCATCTGCTGTTGCTGGGGTCACCTTGTCCTCCCTCTGGACACCTCTTCCTCCTGGACAGGCTCCCACAGCTTTCCATGTGCATGGATACCTTCCTTACCCTTCAGGTCTGACCCTTGACCTTGCGCCCTCCTGGCATGGTCAGCTGCACTGATGGCTTTTGACCCAGTGCAAAGGGAAGGGGGAAAGGAGGGGATAAGGAGACTGCCCATTTCTGCAGCCATTGTGTGAAACCACATGGACAGTTTGGTCTATTAAATCTGTTTTTAAAAACCTTTTAACAGATACATGAGAACCTGGAAATTGCTGCTAAGAGGCATTGAATCTCTGAATGAGGCCCATCCTTGCTGGAGGGGGCGCCATGTAACACTGTCTCTCTGTCTTCTCTTTCTTTTCCATGGAGTGATACGGGGTTCACCAGCGCATCCTCTTTGTGGCTCCAGGCCTGTCCTCTGCTATGGGTGAGCTGTGGGTCCACAGAGCCTCAGTTGGGTGAACCTGGGCAGCACCCGCTCTCCCTGGTTTGGGGCAGTCTCCCACTCCTGCCATTCCTTGATGGCCACTGTTGCAGGCTGAGCTCCCAGCTCTGCCTGCATCTTGCTCCTGTGACAAATTCTTAGGAGTCCTGAGGGGCAGGAACAGTGGTGGGAAAGCCAAGGCCACCCCTGTCCCTGGACTGGCTTGGCAAATACTATGGGTCACATCCCTGGACCCAACCTCATCCTGCTGAGGTCTGGGAAAAGAGTAGAGCCCCTGCCCTGTGCACTGAGCAAGACCCTGTGCCACCGCTGGTCACTCAACCCCCACCAGAGCTGGTTCTGCTTTGCGATGCCATGTGCATGTGTCAGCCATGTGTCATGTGCTCTCAGTCATTGCCACCGTCTTTCTTTCTTTTTGTCTCCTGATAAACCTTGTGTGGAGGCCCACGGCTGTGCTGTTGTTTGATGCATTTGGGGTAGGGGACAGAGAAGGTGCCACCATAGGGGGTGATGAGAGGGCAGGAAGGACATAGAAAGAAGGGGCCCTGATGCCAAAGGAAATCCAGCCATTTCAACACTAGTGTGACAGATGGTGGCTTGCCACATCAGGTTTGAGTTTTATTGCCTCCTCGTGTCCTGTTCGGCTTGAGTTCAACTTGGGAAGATGGGACAGCTGGCTTTCTTATCCGAGTCCCAGGGGACAGAGAACATGGCTCCCTGGGGTCTTCTGCATGGCAGAGCCAGAGGACTGGGTGCTGTCCTTCCAAGGAACATGGGCACTGCCACCCCCACGGTCCCTTCACCTCCTTCCCTGCTCCAAGATTCTTGAGTGATGTGAATCTTTCCCCCAAGAACACAGCGGCATGGTCAGAACTTGTTAAATACACTAATTAAAATAGTTCTCTTATTAACTTTGCGATAACACTCTTTTTCCTCCTCTGAAATTGCATGTTAGCGTTTTGTTAATTAAATTTCCAGTTCCGACAGCACCACCACGGGGCTTATGGGGGGGCCCTTCTTCCTGGGGGGTGGGAATGTGGCTCACAGGTCGGACAGGTTCTCAGCTTTTCTGGGGCTAAACACTCCTTCTGCTGGAAAAAGACTGAGAGAAAATAATAACAGAGGTCCCCGCAGACAGCCTCGACCTCCATAAGGCAGCTGGGTTTAGCAACAAAAAATAAAGAGCTGCCGGTTAAACTTCTAATCGATGATGTTTTTAGCAAATCTCAAAGGTGGCATGGGACAGACTAGCACCAAGTGCTGATTGGCTGGTGCCCTGCAGATCCATTGTAGCAGGGCTTCCTGTATTTTCTGCACAGCTTTACGCCTGCATCTCAGCCTTAGCATTATCCCTCCAGGAAGGAGATTTTCTGCGGCTCTTTCTTTAATTATTGCATCAGCTTTGGGGGCTGTTTTAATTGTTCTGGTTCACTTATTTCCACAGATTTGACAGTTACATGTTTCGATGCTACGATGCTAGTCTGGTCCCATCCACCTCTTCCTTGTTTAAAAGGTGTCTACGATGCTCCAGGTGTGGAGCTGGGGACATAGAAATTAACAACACACAGACCTCGACCTCAAGAAACTTGCTGTTCAAAGCAGGGGCTACTGTCTGCTTTCATAAATAAAACTTTATTGAAACACAGCCACATCCATTCACTGACTCTTGATCATGACGTCTTTAACCTATGGTGGCTGAATTGAGTGGCTGAGTTAGAAACTCTGTGGCCTGGGCTTGGCATGGTGGTACACACCTGTAATCCCCAGTGATGTAGGAGGCTGAGGCAGGAGGATCACAGGTTCAAAGCCAGCCTCAACAACTTGAGAGGCCCTAAGCAACTTAGTGAGATCCTGTCTCAAAACAAAAGGGCTGGGGATATGGTGGTTCAGTGGTTAAACATCCCTGGGTTCAATCCCTAGCAACCTCCCTTCCTCCCCCCCCAAAAAAAACTGTGTTGGCCTGGAAGCCTAAAATAGTTACTTTCTGGCTCTTACACCGGAGTTTGCTGACCTGGAAGAACTAGTCGGCAATGTGAATGTTCTGCTAAGAGAGATACAGGCAGCATGTGGAAGGGAGCCTGGCTGTTTCCAGGCTGCCCTGACAGTGTGTGAGGACAGATGCTGGAGGTGGGCTGGAAGGGACATGTCACCGGGTGGGACCGGGAGGGGTGTTTGTGTTCCAGGAATGAACAGCAGCTTGTGAAAAGCCAAAAAGGCACCTTTATAGTGTGTCCTGGGATCCATATCCCCAGGACATCTTGGGGATCTCCATATGTCAAGTATTTGCCCATATTCACTTATGTAATGCACATAGTAGGTCTTGAAACTGAAATTAGAGGGCCTGGAGCAGTGGCTCTGCAGTCACAGCACTTGCCCGGGATGTGTGAGGACTCGAGTTCAAAACCCAGCTCCACATACACAACGAAGTGTTGGAGCCACAAAACCCACATGAAAACCTAAATAAAATTGATTCTCTCTCTCTCTCTCTCTCTCTCTCACTGTCCCTCTCTTTAAAAAAAAAGAAATTGAATTTGGAATCCATATTCCATTCAGGAATAAGTGAGGGCTTGGAGTTTAATTAAATTTCCAAAGTCCCAAAGACGGAAGCAGAAGAGTCGGGGTTCCCAGCCTAAGGGTCCATCTGCAAGCCCGTGGTCCTAGGCCCTCTATCGGGTGTGACAGGGTGGGGCTCTTGGCAGATCTTTCTGCAGGGCAGGGGTCTTCAGCTGGGGTGAATGTACCCTCCAGGGTCATTCCCAGGTTGTCTCAACTTGGAGCCGAGCTGGTAGAGTCCAGGGATGCTATCAATATCCTGGGATACCCTGGGCAGCCCCCAGGACCAGGAGGGATCTGCCCAACAGCCAATAGTGCCAAGACAGAGAAAACCCCATGTCTGACGCAGGCAAATGAAGACTGGTGCTCATTAATGCTTAATGAATTAAAAAAAAAGTGTGCTTAAGAAGTGGGAAAACTTTAGAGCTGCTAGTGAGCAGGGAGGGTGTCATGGTGGAAGAAGGTTCTAGAATATAAATCAAACCTGGATGATAGACTTGCAAATTCTAACATATAGGAGCTTGGATTTACGTTAATGGCCTGGGGAATGTCAGGGAGGCATTTTAGTTTAGGTCGGTACATCATCAGGTGTGTGTGCTGGCAGGTTACAGGGACTCAAGAGGCGATTTGAGTGGGGGACCTCTCAGACGGTCTCAACGGGGACAATGACAGTGGAGGAGAGAGGCAAACACGGCGGTGGCTTTGCGTATGTGAGGTGAGCAGGCAGGTGATGCAGATGCTCGTTTGAGCAATGACCACCCTGACCGAGGTGAGGAAACTAGGAGGAGGGTGGCCCCGGGGTGCGTGTGTCTGGGTGGAGGTGGGGGTTGGGGCTGACGTCGCTGATTTGCCAATCCAGAGGTGGCAACAGGATTCCCTGTTCTCATGAAGCCGTGCTGAGGGAGCCTCTGGAAATTGGAATCTGGATCTTGGCAATGAGCAGGAATGCGAAGCCTGATTCACACATGTTTCTCCTATTGGTGGACCTTCCTGTGTGCAAGGTCTGTGTATTCTTCTCTGCAGACTGGAATTCCCCGGATCCAGGGAGGGTATGGAGGCCACCAGCCCAGGCAGGGCAAAGTTTGGATTTGGGTTCACCACGTACTAGCTGCCTAACGGCAAGACTTCGTTGTCCTTCTTTGCGTCATACAATTTCCTCATCTCTGGCATGGGGTTGAGCTACCTTAAAGGAGTAGTCGTGGGGATTCGATGTGAAGTGTGAAGAACGCCTTCAATAAAGCCAGGTTCCTTTAGCAAGCATTTACTCCCCTGTCCCAGCACACACATGTGCACACGCATGCACACATATACACACACACGACCCGGCACAGGATTCTGAAAGGCTCGATGTTGTCTCTTAAGGTCAAAGGTCTTTTCTCATTCAACAAAAAAGCAGAGGCGCCTCTGCAGAAACTCGTTGCGTTTCATCACGCAGGCTTTGCGTGTTCTTGTTGAGTATAATGTCACGTTTCAATGCAAATCTCAAAAACAAACGGAGCCCTGGACAGTGGAGAAGAAGGATACTGCCATGAGTAGAAAGAACAGACCACGAGCAAAAACTTTCCCTTGAAGATCTAGCCCAGGCTCAGCTCATTCTCAACACTTTTTCTTAGGAAAGCGGATACTGACTGGTCCAGTGTCTGTCTGTATTTGAACACTGGGGCTAGAGATCATTAGGACCTATGATATTAGGGCCATTCTTGGGTAATGGAGTCTCTTAATGTATCAGAATATCATTAGTTGCTATTTTCTATTTGGTGGGCAATGGGGTCTCCAGTGAGAGGTCAGATGATCAATTCAGTTTTGGATACTGGCTGAACTGATAGGCTGATTGCTGTTTAAATCAACCTGGAACTGACGGGGAGACAATATATGCAATAAACGTGCTAAAAGATTTGCACCCAGGATACGCAAAGAACTCTTATAATTCAGCAAGAAGAAATTAAAGAACTCAGAAAAGAATGAGGAATAGATTCACCAAAGAAGCTGTACGAAGGGTATCGTAGGCACATAAAATACACTCCAACACCATCAGTCACTGGTCATGAGGGAAATGCAATTGAAACCATGAGACACCACTGTACACTTGCCTGAAGGGCTAACCATAAAAAGACCAACAACATCAAGTGTTGGAGAAGATGGAGAGGAACTGGAGCTCCTCGATGCTGCTGGTGGGAATGTGTAACAGTGCAGCCACTTTGGAGAGCAGTTTGGCAGCTCCTGTTAACACACACTCTATGGGCCTGCTTTTTGTCACTGCAATGAAATACCCGACACTTACGAAAAAGAGGTTGATGCAGTTTGGTTTTGGAGGTTCAAGGGCGTTGCCCTGGCATTGGCTTGGTCCTCAGGTGTGTCACATCATGGCAGCTGGCCAGGCGCATAGCTCACGCATACAGGAGCAAGCAAGAGATTATATCCCGACCCAGGAGGAGAAAGAGCAGATGGGGCCATGTGCAGGCTTCTGCAGTGACTCCCATGAGAAGTACCCAGGGTTTACACCAGAAGTTCCCCATGTTCCCAATGACCTGAACACCTATCATTAGGTTCCAACTCCCACCCCATGGTTCCTTCACCTCTCAGCACCAGGGAACCATGGATTCAACCACAGTGGACCCCTTGGGGAACACGAACCATATTAAAATATTAACACTTGTGGTACAACCCAGCCATCCCACTCCAAATTTCACTCTACATATGGAAAACATGTTTACATCAAGACTTGACCTCAGATGTTCTTAGTAGCTTTACCGATAATGATTGCATGCTGGAAATACCCGAATGTCCATCAGCTTGGATGGTAACCATACCATGGAATACTACTCACTAATGAAAAGGAACAAACTGATGCATGTAACGGTGTGGGCAAATCTCCAAAGGGCTTTACGCGACATGGCTGCAGCCAGACCCAACACTAGGCAGTGCTTCTTTCCACAGATAAAATTCTAGAAGGGGCAAAGCCAAAGTGACAGAAGCAGCTCAGACATTGTTGAAGACGGTGGCAGAAGAGTGCAAAGGCCCAGGAGACATTCTGGAGTGATGGAAGTGTTCCACATTTAGCATGCAGTACTGGTTTCCCAGCACGTGTCAAAACTCAATGAGTTGCATGTTTAAAATGGGGCCTTTGTATATAAATTACACTTGAGCAAAGCTAACTCAGAAATGAACCCACAGCCAACAGCTGATCTGCCCGCGTTGTCCCTTCCCTGTGCTGCTCCCAGTCCAACATTTCCAATCGCTCTTTTCCTGCTTCTGTAGAACTTTCAGCCTTAATGGCTACAAGTATTTTTAGCCCATGTTAACACATTGCTTTTAATTGTTTGCTGGATAGCATGAACTTGTGTCCCAGCTAATCTAGTAGTTTGAAGACTGTATTATCAGCTTTCATTATTGCTGATGGGAATAAAGATCATTAGTGTGCACTCTAAGACACTTGCCCTAGTGGCATGAGCACCTCTGTATGGATGTCATGGCGCTGACGACCCTTGATTATCTGCTCAGTGGCTGTCCTGGCCCCGTCTGCACTGGGAGACAGGGAGCTTGTTGCTCATTGAGGCAAAGGGATGTCAGCTTAGACGGTGAGCAGTCCAGCCACCCAGCTGTTTAACTGAGTGCTACCTGCTTCCTCATCTGTAAAATGGGTCTCCCGTTAGTATCCACAGTTGGCAGGATGAATTAATCTCATATCCACCAACTGATTGAACAGTGCCTGGAGCAGAATGGGTCAGTGCTTGCTCCAACAGATTTTTAAGAAATATATTCTTTCCAACATTGCAAATTCAGAACTCTGTCCTTGCTCACTTTTCCCTACCTAATGTTGACTTATATGAGGGCGACAGGACTCTGTAGATTGCCCCTCTGCAGGTTGGGGTGCTCCTCTGTCTCAGCCCTGACCCCAGGGTTCAGAGGTGTTGCTCTTCCCTGGAGACTCCTCCATGGCAGGATCTTTGTCCTGGTTTTCTTGCATCTCCAGAACGTAGTGCAGTGCTCGGGTTACAAGTAATGCCTCAATAATGAGGGTCCCAGCTGAGACTCAGTGACATGTCTATGGTTACATAGCTCTTAACAGGGAAACTGAGGCCTCCTGAATGCCAGACAAGCAGTGTGGGGACAGTGAACTCTGATGGTTCTCATCAGCAGAAAAGTCGGGAAGACAAGGCAGTTGACAGCTTTGACGGTGATGACCTTCACCTGGGAGGTGAATTTAAGGTCATGATTAGATTTTTGTCCTCAGACGGTGTGAGGTTGATTTTGCAGTTCTCATCTACATTGAAGGGGACAAATGTCTAATCATTTGGTGGTGGGAAATGGCAGGCTTGGGGGATCAGACCGTCCGCAGGTGAGGGTCTCATGCTGGTCTGCACACAGCCCTGCTCAAGGCTGGCCTTCTGGGGCTCGGGGACCTTGGAACCATCTGATCTTTGCTCCTGGGTGTCATCCGGGAACACACCTTGTTCTCCACCATGTCTGCTCCACAGAGCAGGGGTCAGCGGCTCTAAACGGTCTGCTTCACCTGCTCACTTCTCAGCCACCCACTTCTGACCTTCCTTCATCACCAGTCACTGCTGTGACTTCACCAGCACATGGCTTCCTGGATCAACCTGTTAGGGCCACAGACAGGCCCATCTCACCAAACAACTCTAGTGTAGAGTTCAAGGTCAAATGGAAGTTATTTTTTAATTCATCCACTACCGCTACTTATTTCCTCTTTGGCATAATGATAGTATAAGTCGGAAGTGGGGAAGAGGCAGGGGGCTTGGCTGAAACCAGCAGGTGTTTGCAGAGCTCCTACTTCCTGCCAGGTACCATACTGCTTTCTGCTCAAGCCTCAGAAGTGGCAGTGAGAACCGTCCTTTCCTGGTACTTCAGTGAGACATCTCACACTGTCCGGGAGCATCCAGTGAGGGGCGCTTGTGTGCATTCTGCCCGCTGCCCCAGGGGCTCCTGGGCATGGATCCTGCCTTGTCCTTGTCCTTTAGGAGGATCCAGTTAGGAGGCAGGGTCCGTGACGCCCGGGGTGTCTCATCAGGGGAGGAGGCTTCCCTCTAAGCCTGCAGGCTCCTCGCTGTCTGACCCCAGCCATCTACCCTTGCTTCAGATTACAAATAGGACTGGAAGCCAAGAGCCCGCCGAAAGCAGCGTGGCTCTCACTGAGGAAGGAGCCAAGCAGCCAGCCAGCAGCGCTTGGCCAGAGGAGCCCCAGGAGCAGCCGCTTATCCTGGGAGGGCAATTGTGCGTGTGTTGCTACAACAGCCTCTCTCTCTCTGCTTTCCTACTCAAAGATGTGTTGGGAACGGCGTTGGGATTATGGGACTGTGTAAGGTGGCATGCGACCAATCGATCTGGCTTCATTTACGATAAGAACACTGCTATCGGGCCCACCCTCCGTAAGTGCTAACTGGCCTGGCTCTGTTCTGGCGCCACAGAACACACGGCTGACCAAGGTGGGGCTCCTACAAATGAGTCCTCTTTTCATTTCTTTTATGGTATGAGGTTTGAACCCTGGGGTGCTTTACCACTGAGCCACATCCCAGCTGAGATAGGGTCTCACTAAGTTGCTTAGAGCCTCACTAATTTGCTGAGGCTGGCCTTGAACTTGCCCCAAGTTCAAGATCATCCTGCCTTAGCTTCCCAAGTGGCTAGGATTACAAGCATGTGCCACTGTACCCAGCTACAAGGAATCTTTCTGGAACCGGGAGAAAGGGTGGCCCTTGAATACTTTATTCACAAAATTTGCAAACAACTTCTTTCCTCACCCAGCTCTCCAGCCAATGATTTGGTTTGCTTGGTCCTAATACAATACCAGTACAGAAGTACTGGTCAGGGAGAACACAGCCTGTGGGAGAACACTGCTAGGTCTTCACCCCCACAGAAGTGGGTGGTCCAGGAGACCTGGGAAAAGATTGACTCTGCACTGTGACCTGGCATTTGGACATGTGGCCTTTAGTATTGGTTATTTTGTAGATGTGGAAATCCAGTAACCTGAAAACAAAGAGTTGCCCATTCTCTGATATTATTTCATTCCATCCACCCATCCATCTATCCAGGCATCTATTCATCCATCCGTGAATGCATCCATCCATCCACACCTTCATCCTTCGATCTATGCATCCATGCATCCATCCATCCATACCTTCATCCTTCTATCTATGCATCCATCCATCCATCTATCCATGCATCCATGCATCATCTATGCATGCATCTATTCATCCATCCATCCATCTATCCATGCATCTATTCATCCATGCATGCTTGCATCCATCCATCTATTTATTCATTTATCCATGTATCCATCTATCTATCCCTGCATCCATCCATCTATCCATCCATCCATCTATCCATCCACCATCCATCTATTCATGCATCCATCCATCCATCTGTGCATCCATCTATCCATCCATTATGGATGCATCCATCCGTCTATCCATACATGCATGCATGCATCCATCCATGCACCCATCCACTGTTCTCCTCCACATGGGCTGGCATTGTGCCTCCTGCTTGAAACATCTTAGTTTCTTAGGCAGCCCTGGAGAGGATGCGCTCGGCAGAAAGCCCTGGACTGGGAGTCAGGAGTCATCTGGGCTGACTCTTGCTCACTCTCTGGGTGACTTTGCACACAATTCTCCCCATAGGGGGTTCCAACTTCTCCCTTGAGCTTCCTTGCAGCTCTGATGCTCTGGTTTCTGCTCCGTGAGGCAGGGAGGGTCAGACTCCTTGCCAGGACAAGTCTCCCTCTTCCTTCAGCTACCTGTGAGGGCCAGGATGGGTAGGGCAGTACACCACTGGGATGACCTCAAGTTTCTCCCTCTTCCTTACTCCTCTCCCTGCAAATCTGGGGGGCGGGTAAGAGAAAAAAAAACAACAAACAAATAAAAAACTGAATAATCTAAAAATTTCCTGCAGTGAGTGAGGAATATCAGGTTTCACCCTGAACGGAAATGTGTGCAGTTATGTGACTTCAGAACCCAAATGAGTGTTCTCCGTCAACTCAGAGACTGGTTCAGTGAAGACTGACTTAGATACACAACACCATGGCAACGTTTAGGAAAGCTGGCTTGGGGGCCCTGCGAAGGGTATTATGGGATAGCTTCCTTTCTTCTTAACACTAGCCTAAGGTAAAGCTCCGTTGAGCCAGATGAAAGGAACTCCTTCTTAGAGATTTCATACCTTTGGGTGCATTTGACTCTGAAATAGGAACAACTCAGCCAAATGTCTTTCTAAGGCATTCTGGTGTCCAGGAGTTTCAATAATCACTGGAGGGTGTGACTCAGGATTCACAATGAATATGGCTGATTGTGTTGCAAGAGGAAGGTGGGTGACCCCTGTGTGTCTATGTGAGTGTGCGTGCACGTGTGTGTGTTGAACTGGGGCTGCTGGTGACTTTAATTTGAAAGTCTACATTTTCTACTCAGACGCATCTTGTCCGTCTGACTCCTTTGGTGATGATCACATCTAGGGACGAACAAGTTCCCTTATCTTCTTAGCAGAATTTGAATCTCTTTCTAGTTAGTGTCTGATGATCACACACCATCAGGATCCTGGAAAACCAAAATGAGCTTCTTCTAGAAGAGCCCAGAGGGGAGGCATCCCTACCTCTTCTTTCCTCTGGGGATTGATGCCAGAGAACTTCAAAAGCCTGTATGACACTCACATTCCTGGGGGTCTTTAATTGATTGTATTGCTCTTCTGAGTTGGACTTTCTGGGCTGCATCTTCGATGCATCAAGCTCACCTGTGTGCAGAAAGACCTGGCCTCTGAACGTTGATGCATCCGGGGCTCCTCTCTACGAAAAGGGTGTACAGCCCCCAAGCAGATCAGAGATCTCGTTTGTCAGGGGTCAGTGAGCTGTGCAGAGGTGGGCCCTGGGAAGGAATGCACGAGCTGCCAGTGGTAGAATCGGATGGGGCCAGGTCCCACTCTGTGCCTTCTTTAGTCTCCCTGTGCCGACTACAAGTTTGTGAAACAGAAACGTACTTCCCATATGAACGGAATCCAGATTGGATGCAATTCTATTCAAAAGATAAAACATCTGCAGGACTACAGCTTTCACAGTGAGTGCCTTACATTTGTAGTGACAGGTGCCTAGAAATCCACACGTCTGCAGAAAAATGGAAGTCGGTGAATTTTAATATATCTGGGGGAATCATCACAGGAAACCCTTGGCAATTCCTTGGTGAAGAACATTAATTCTTCAGATTCTTCTGCTACCAGGAATTTTCTACCTGAATTTGGCGTGGAAATGAATGTCCCCCACAGCACAGGACAGAAAAAAAAAACCTCAGCCCTGGCAAAGTCAGAGTGAGCTGAAAAGGTCTTCGGCACCCTTGATTCTTCCTTTGGAGATTTAGCATATTCTAGATGTGGATACCCTTTCTCTTGGGCTCTTTGCTGGCATCATATTTGCTCTTTAGAAATGAAGTGTCCCTGTTTGTTAGGATTTTACTTTACATTTTCGAAGCTTCTATGACACAGAATCCTAAGAAGTCAAGAGCTCTACCACCTTCAGAGCACTTCGGCCTTCACTCCTTTTTATTTATTTATTTATCTATTTATTTATTCATTTTTAAGAGAGAGGGACAGAGAGAGAGAGAGAGAGAGAGAAACAATTTTTTAATTTAGATTTGCATGCGGCTTTCGTTGCTCCAAGACTTTGCTGTGTACGTGGTGCTGGAGTTCGAACCCACGTACTTGCGCATGCTGGGCAAGCACCGCAACCACCAAGCCACCACTCCAGCCCCCCACCCACTCTTTTTAAAAGCTCAACGTTTTTGTTTTTGCCACCTCTGATGGCAAACCCCAATTCGGTGTTCAGGGCACGCAGTCAGCAAGCCCCTTAGGAGAAAGCAACAGGAGCTACCCGGAAGATGACTGCAGGGGTCCTGGACAGAGAGGGACCGTAGAGGACCTCCTGACTGCAGCTTGCAGGCAATATGGAACCTCAGGGCTCTCCTAATTCAAGCAACCAGTGGCATTTCTTCTCTGGTCTTCCCTGGGCTCTGCTTGATTTAAATATAACCCACTTTTGGTGATGTAACCTTGGAAGCCGAGAGTGGACGCTTTATACTTCAGTCCCTAGGGAAACTGGAGTAAATCAAGTTGCTTATTAAAAAAAAAAAAAGAAAGAAAGAAAGAAAGAAAGGCTAGGGTGAGGTTCCCTGGGGTGTGGTGTGGGGATTGTACTGGAAAAGGAAGGACACGGTCCAACAAACACTGTGGTGGAGACTTCCAGCTGGACTGGGTTTCCGAGAGCTTCTCTGGGCAGAGGGGAGATCCGCTGTCAGATAAAAAGCCACTCATGGCCCTCTGCGCAGCGCCTGGGCGTGCAGCCAGGCTGGGAGAACAATGATTTCCTCGCTTTTAAATTTGATTATTAGTTCATATTTATTGGAAGGCCGTGAATGCATTTAGCCTCGTAGCCAACAACCAAGAGGAGGCAGTCTGCTGGGATTCATTTTTTCCTTTTGCTTTTTTCCATTTTTCACCAACTGAGTCAGCATCTCACTGGTTAAGGATGCTGAGCCAAATCTGCTCTGGTCTTTACACGGCTTGCTGAAGTGGTGCTCACGGCCCCCATCCTCTCATCTGAGTGCCCGGGTCAAACTGGTCAGGTGCAAGACCCTGCCCCGCCCCTTTCTGCATCCCTCTCCAGGAGGTTGAATGGGCTATTTCTTTTGAAATGCCTCTGGGAAGGACAGTCACCAGCACTGACTGTAAACAAGCTGCTCGAGTGTTTAACCTATTATTTTGCATCATTTTAAGAACAGAAGGTAAAAGACAAGGTGTCAAGATGGAGGGCAAGGTCCCCTATTTGCTTAGTATTGTCTGTTGCTAAATGAATTATCTCACTCCTCACGGCTACCTTCCGAGACAGACCATGTTATTGGCTCCAATTTACAAATCCAGAAACCAAGGCTGGGAAAGCTGTTGGGAATGCCAGGCCTCGGGAGTTCATATGTTTATCTTCCCCACCAAGCCCCTGAGGGGACCCTCTCTGCATACTGGTTCCATGGTGTTGGGCCCTGGTCAGGGTACAGTGTCCTCAGCGGTCCAAAGCCAAGAACAACTGGCAAGTGACATTTCCATTGTTCCTCCAGGAAGCTGAATTGGGAAGCTGAATCTAAAGCCCAGGTTTGTATATAATTAGAGGCCTGACTTGCAGGGTTTCTTGAAGCTTGAAGCACGCATTTAAGAATGCATGCTTATGCTTGACTGGACCCAAACTGTAGCTCTCTTATCCTGGTTATGAATCCTGGACCCAAACTGTAGTTCTCTGATTTCCAAATAGCACTTTTCAGTGGTGCATTAAATGACCAAGTTGCCACGGGATAAACTCAGCCTAGGTGCACCAGGGCCAGAGCTGCTTGCCCACCTGTTGCATGAGCTGATGGGCTGTCTGCAGTCCGGTAAGGCCCCCTAGATACCCTAAATGGAGCCCGTGTTGCAACCCTCCCTGGCGACTGCTGGTTCTGGTGCTGAGGTGGCTTTAATTGGGGAAGTGTTCCAACTCTTCTGTTTTGCCCATTAGATGAGTCTTGGATGAAATGATTTGGATATGAGTAAATGCTACAGGGGCTTTGCAAATGAAGCCAAGATTTTTGCAATACATTGCTGTTTTTCCTCCCGAGGATATAGTGGGTTGTGGTTTATAGCCAGGTGCAGAGAAGTTTATAGACTGCCAGGAGTAGGGGAAGCCAAGAGCAGAGGGAGCTGATGGTAACAAACATTATCCTCTAGGGTATTCCATGGGTGGCTCGTGGATGTCCCTGAGGACATCAAAGTAAAATATAATTAAGCCTAGTTTCCAAATAAATCACTCTGGATCCAGAAGAGGTTTGTCATCCTAGGAGAGTGACTAAACACATCACTAGGTCCTGGGTTAATAATGGGATTTTATAGAAGACAAAGTTGGATCATGGTAGAGTGATTTCTCAAATTTTTTTCAGAAGGAGGAGTAGATATTTGGGTGTAGGCAGCTGCTGTCTGATCTGGGAGGAATTATGAGTGCCCAGAGGGTCATTTCTAGGTGTCCCTTCTGAAGCTTACACAAGCCAGACCCCTGATGCTCTGAGATTCCAGTGGGTCAGCCAAGAGGGGCTTTCTCCCTGAGTCGCAGGGGCTCCCATTCATGCTCAGAATGAGAAGCATGGTAGGATAGAGGGGCAGTTTGTACCAACAGCCACAGATCTGGTCAAGTTCCAGACTGCCTTATGATACCCTAACCTTGTATCTAGGACCAGTGTTGGGCTCATGGGCAAACAGAGCTGTGGGTATTATGGAATATTCTTAGCTGTAAATTTGGTTAGGCTGTGTCAAGACAGGCCTGGAATTTGCAAATATTTGTTTTGTATATTTATACTGTTAGGCCCAGTCTGAGTCCCTCCGTAATACAGTAGATTGTGAGGCTTCCTGTTAACTCCTCCCCCTGAACCTAATTCGAGATGCTAGAAGCATGGCTGCCAAATTGATTTTATTGATTTCTTTTCTTCTGGGTATACCATCCACCTGCTATCTTCCCCTTAGTGTCCTGCCTGGGAGAGGGCCTGGACTGCCACCAGTCATATTCAGAGTCCCAGTGCCATGCAACTTGAAGGAAGCTAGGGAACTCCTTGTATCCTCACTTGTAAAAGAAGAATGCTACTATTACAGTCAGCACGGGTCACGCGCTCCCTGGACCAAGTGCCTTCTGTGTTTGGTCTCAGTGCTCAGGACACCCTTGTGAGGTGACACTGAGTGCTTTGGGTTTGCTTTTGCAAGTCCGTTCTTCTTTTCTACCCTATTCTGTGTCCCAGGAGGCCCAGCTGCAGACACACTGTTCATAAGCTACCTTGACCTTGGGCTTTCAGTTGAGTTAGCTAAGGAGGGGTGGGAGGAAGTGAGTGCTGAGAGTTTCTTCCTGCTGAGCCTCACCTTGCAGCCTCACCTCCCTGGCTGCGTGTCTCGATGTCTCGGTGTCTCCGGCAGAGTTCAAGGCAGCCGTCCTGGTGCCCCGCTGTTCTTCTGAATCCTGCCCTTCAGTCCTGGGCGAGATGGTCCCCACTTCTAGCCCTAGGACACTGAGACATCTCCTGCTATTTCCTTACAACCTGTGCACTCTCTTGTAAGCATTCCATTATTAAACCCCTTAGATCACCCAACTTAGTGTGCTGCCCTCTCCTGCCAGAACTCTGACTGATACCCAGTAGTCACTACGTGATCCCCATTTGAGAGGTAAGGAAGGGAAGGGGGAGGCCGAGGCCAGGCAGGAGCCTCATCTGGCAAGACCTAGCGTAGGGGTTCATGGCTGTCGTCAGCTCTCAGGGATTGATGCCTGCATTTTAGCCTGCCTTGCCTGGCAAAGGCCACCAAGAATCCATCGCTCACTGGGCGTTGCTCTTAAGCCACACTAACTGCTTCCTGGGACAGAAACTGTGTAGAGCCACCTGACTCCTGTTCTGTCATCCCTGGGACAAAGAACTTATGCCTGTGTTGTGGAGGATCTGGTCTGGGGTGCAGACCACCCAGCAGTATGGAGGAGTGAGGCCCTGTGTTCCTCCCTCATTTAAGGGACACAGCATGCGGGGAATGCTCACCTGGCCATGGAGTGTCATGGTTTGGATCTGAAGTGTCCCTAAAAGTCTGTGGAGCTATTAAAAGGTGGTGTGACCTTTAGGAGGTGGGGCCTGGTGGAGAAAGTAGGTCACTGGGAGAGCTTGTCCCCAGCCACTTCCTCTTGCTCTGTTTGCTTCTCAGACTCCACAAGGTGAGCAGTTTCCTTGCTGACCCCTCTGCGATGTACGCCACAGACCTAAAAGCCACCAATCTAAGCAACCATGGCCTGAAAACCTCTGAGCCAAAATAAACGCTTTCTTCTTTATTGTTGTTTACCTCAGGCATTTTGTTACAGTGACGGAACACTGACTAAGACAAAAGGTTATCTCAGAGAGCACAGATTTATTTCCAGAAGGTGCAGATAGTCGGCTGGAGCGGCATCCTGTGATTCTTCAGAGCCAGGTCCTAGGAAAGGAAGATGCATGTGGTTGAGGGGTTACCAGGTGCCTACTGGCTTGGTGGACTTTCCACCCTGTCCTCTCATGCACTAGAGCCTGATATTGGTGGGTTAGCTTTGTGAGTAACGTGCCCCACATGCAGGGATGCTGACGAACTCGTTTGATTGCTTTTTGTCCTCTTTTGGAACACAGACTAAGGTCAAGACTGGGAGAAGAAATTTGCTGGAAGATGAATAAGGCAGGACAAATGTGTTGGGAGAAATCATAAGTGATGATAGCCATGGTTTCCAAATGTGTAGAATATGTGCCAAGTGTTGTGCTAAGTGTCAACGTGCATGATCCCATTGAAGCTGAAGGAATCATCCCCATTTCACAGGAGAGGAAGTCAAGGCTCACTGAGAAAGTCTATCGTCACCCAAATTTTCCTTTCTTTTAAGTGCTGCCTTGGGATTAAGAGCCAAATCTACCCTCAGATCTCAGAACTTTAGTTAATTATCCAAAACTCTGGGTTGGATGCCTGGCATTTAGGGGTTGCCAATCCCATCTGGCGGGTGCCATCTAAATGCCACCCTAACATCCCCACACCTCTAACCTCACCACCCAGGGAATTTTCTCAGCCTGCCTGATTCCTTCTCTCTCTGAATCTTTCTGCTTCTCCTCATTGTGAAACGGTTCTCTCTGTTGCTGCCTGTCTCAGCCCTTAGGCGGGATGTACTGAAACGGATTCGCTCGTGTTTGCCCTGACCTGTCTGTCGCATCTCGCACCACGCCGGTGGATGCTGCGCCTCTCAGCTTTATTAATCATTCCAATTTGACATTGTGTGTTTTATGGTCTTTACTTCCGACCCACTCTGCCCCATTCAATTATGTTTACCTTTTAAAGCAACCCTGGAAGAGAAAAGCTCTCTCTCCTGCCAGATGTTAAAAGAAAGAAAAGGAAAGAAAAGAAAAACACTCTCCCAGCCCCTGCCGCATTTCTGTCTCCAGCTTTTCCTCTTTAACTTAGGCAGATAAATAGGAGAGGAGCATAAAGGGTCTCATTTCAACAGCAGGGATGCTGCCCTGGGTGCAAGGGACTCTGGGGCAATGTGTCACATCTCCATGTGCATAGGGACCACCTGGGGGACACCTCAAGTTACAGATTCTGTAGGTCTGGCCTGGAACCTGAGGTTTTGCATCTCACACCAGGGAGTTGCAAAGTGACCTTTGAAACAGGGTCCCAAAGTTCTCTTGCCCATCAGTCCATGTTCCTTCTGTACCCCTGAGGTTGTTCCCTCCTTCAAGAAAGTGTGACCTTGTCCTCTGAAGCCCTTCTGGGTTTCGTCTCCCACAAATGAACACTCTCAGCGCTGTCATGGGTTAGGGTTTAGGGCCTTTTATGGTTTAGGTTGGAGTCTGTCTGCTAAGCCCTTCCAAGGTAACAGTTGGTTGTCACTGGCTAGGAGACAAAAGAAATGCATTTTGTTGGAGCCAGTTTCCCCGAAACACTAATGGTACCTTTATCTCTGGGTAATTAAAGCTCTGACTGATGAATGCGTAATTACGCATAAGCCCGACCCAAATGATCGTCTTGGTCTTTCATCTTTAGCCCACTTCATTTAGAGCGCTAACAGTCTCGGGCATGCTTACAGAATGTTCGAGGTGTCTGAGTTGGGTGGAGTCACTTGGGGGGCCATGCACCTCCATAATTACTGCGGTGTGTCAAGGCTGGGGCTGTCTCTGTCTCCATGAAGTAGTGACTTCCAATGGCTGAGGAGGCATTGGGGAAGCCACAAAATGTGTCAGGATTTTCCAGAATGTTTGGAGCTTCACACTGTGGCCCACGGATCCTGGTTCCAGTCCTCTTGCAGAAATGTGGCAGCAGGCCTCTGGTCAGCACTTGGGGCCACTTCTTTGGCCGCCTTCAGCCTGGCTGCCCTGTGCTACTGCCACCCTCATCCTGTGGCCCTCCAACCCCAGTTCTGAGTCTGGGTTGACTCAAGGCTCCTGGGCTGCTGGTTGGCTGCTCATGGAAGCAGTCCTAAGTGCTAGGGAAACTTCCATGTCTCCAAAGACTTTAACAGAAGGAGGCCCAAGCAGATGCAGTGGTGGGACACATGGATTCGAGACACCCAGGCTCTCAAAGGCCCCCAGGTGCACGTGTGCTATGTGACAAAGGCCAGCGTTGAACTTGGAGCCCTGTACTTCTCACATGTGAAGCTGTACCACTGTCATAGGATGGACAGATGGAAACAAAATATGTGGGCTCCGCACAAGGTTTGGCTCTCCTGTCAGGTATTTCTATTATGTGGGAGGACCATTGCATGCCCTGGGTACCTCGGGCCAATAGGAACCATCCAAGTCACTGCTCCTGAGGGTTCCCTCTCCGGGATAGGTCTAAAATCCCGCTGTGACATCTGAGAGCCTGTGGGATTACACAGAGTCCCAAGGAACTATTTCTTTAAATAGTTAGGATGGACTGACCATGAGCGCTCATTTTAGGGACAATCCGCTAGGTGGAAAAACTATAGCACGCCTAGGGAGAAGTAGCCTGAGGGCAGAGAGGAACGGCAGAAGTTGGGTGGGCCGCCACCGCCCACCATGCTCTGCACTGTGGGTTTTTACACAGCCGTTTATGTTTGCAGCCATTCCCGGTAGTGTTGATGCTTTCATTTGACACCTGCGGATACCGAGGCGCAGAGGGGTGCCTGATTCTTTGGCTCCTCTTTAGCTTTTTCAATTCAATCATGAGTTTTCCACATATGCCTTGTTTCTGCCCTCTCTAAAATATTCATCCTTCAATCCCCTGAAAGGAGCTTCCCATTCTTCGCCCTCTAGTGACACTATCCATCACAGGCCAACGTTGCTTCCCTTTCATTGCCAAGTTCAGGCTTTTCCGATCTCCTTTTCTCTTTCTTGGCTGGCACGTTCTGCTTTTGGTGGAGGGAGGCTGCTTGCCTCTTCTGTCTTTGCTCGCTTCTTCTGTCTGTTGCCTCCTTTCCCGTTTCGTACTTTCAAGCTGGGTCTATTCTTTTACCCTGTTATCTGAGAACTCATCCAGTGTCACAATTTCAGCTCTGCCTGTCCCTGTCTAAACCTGTATTTTTAGACTTTATATCCCACAAGTGGCAGGGGCGCGTGCCCTGGCTGTATCTCTAGGTATTTGGTCAGGATCTCTGGTTCCACATGTCTAGAATAAAAGTCTGCGTCCCTCTTTGATATTCCATTCAGTTTTTGGTCTCTTTTATTTTGCAATGTACCATTGCTCTTCAAGGAGAGCTCCCAATCACCTTTGACTGCCCCCATTCCAGCTCAGTATTGACTGAGTTTCCAAATCCAACGCTTCCAGTCCTGATCACCCAGTCCTGTCTACTTGGTGAGTCCCGAGGCATCTCACACTTGATTTTTTTGGAATGATTTTTCTAGTGTTTTCACTTTCTTCATTAACTCTCCATATGAGGATACTCTACACAACACAGCTAGAATATTCCAGAAATGCCACTCTAATTGTATTTGTCTGTCTTGACAAATACCTGCAAAATAGTGATACAAGCCTTAACTTGACTTGTGAAATCCTCCACCACGGTTTCCGTATCCTTCCAACCTGCTTTCCCACTGATCACCTACGACTCTTGGCTCAAGTCAACTTAGACTATGTGTTAATTAGGATTAGGCTCAATTGCCAGTAAGAGCATAACCCCAAACAACAGTGACTTCAGCTACACAGAAGCTCATTCCTCCCTGCTCTCCTGACCAAGGGTAGGCAGCCCAGGCTGGGAAGGATGGCTCCATCCCTCCAGGTACTCTACTATTGCTTACTTCCTGTGACCTCCAAGATCATTTCAGAGACTCCTTTGCCCCTTCAGATCAGCTCTCAGATCCATAGTCCAGCCAGAAATCAGGCAGGAAGAGTGGAGAACACAGCCTTTTCTTAAGGGACATTTTCTAGAAGTTCTATACATGGCTTCCACTTAGATCTCAGTGGCCAAAATTTAGCTTCGTGACCACATCCCAGATGCAGAGGAGGCTGGGAAGTGTTCTTTTTACTGTACATGGCAGTGACTATTCCTGGTCAAGATTCAGGGATTATTACTAAGGCAGGAAGGGGAGGAAAGGCATTGGGAGGCACTAGTAACCCCTGCTAGAGCTGACCCCTTCATTTCCCCCAATCTGTGGGTGCTTTTGTCCCCATGCTGTGGCGCACACTGGTCTCCCTTGCCTATCGTAATTTCTACTCATCTAAATCTTGTGTGGTGGAGGAATGTTATGGCAGAGTTGAGTGAGCACCAGGCTCAGATAAAACCTGCAAATTTCTGAGTCACTCATTACCCACCCGCTGTGAGAGCTTGAATTTGCTGACCACCTCTGAACCTCAGTTGCCTCCTCTGAAGATGGGGTAATAAAGCTCATGCTGCAGGGTCTAGGAGGACCCCATGGGGCCTTCTGGATTGTGCACATCAGGCTGCGTCTGCAATAGCGTGCACACGTGAGAAACGAAAGTGGCTTAGCTCACCAGAAGCTTGATATTCACCATAGTGTCTCAGAAGGTTCAGCTCAAGCTCTTTATTTCAGACAGTTTCCTCTCCATTCTGGTTGAAGACACCACTGCCTACTTTGAACTCTTATCAAAATACAAATACTATTTAAGACACTGATGAGAACCCTGGTAAATGCTGTTTGGGATTTTTTTTTTTTTTTTTTTTTTTGTATCGAGGATTGAACCTAGAGGTGCTTAACCTCTGAGCAACACCCCCGACCCATTTTATTATATTTTATTTTTTTATTTTGAGACAGGGTCTTGCAAAGTTGCTTAGGGCCTCACTAAGTTGCTGAGGCTGCCTTTGAACTTGTGATCCTCTTGCCTCAGCCTCCTGGGCGACTGGGATTACAGGAATGTGCCACCATGTGCTTGAGGCATTTTCAAAACAAATTTGAGCCCTCAGAAAAGTTGAAAGAATAGAGACTTTTCCTGGCTTGTTAACTTAAATGATTACCTTTTCATATACATGGGTCCGGTTTTCTTGGCTAGATGAGATATGTCTCGAAGGCAATGGCCTATGAAACAGGAAGTTTCCTTTGTTTTTAAAATCTTCCTAGTACCCCAAATACTGCTTAATAAACAACTTCATTTCACTTCTCCCTGTCTCCTCCTGTCTTTGACCGTTTCCAAGGACGTCCAAATAGCTGAAGGTAACAATGGATGTGCAAGCTGAGAATTTTAAGACTTGTCAAAATTGTCCCTTTTTGCTTTAAGGGTGGTCCCCAGGAAGGCACATCTTTTTTTCTCACTTTTTTGAATGTCTCATAACCCCTAGCAGCATTGCTAAAACAAAACCATAGTTGCTAAGTGAGTGAGTGAGTGAATGAAGAGGGGTTGAATGAACGGCACAGAGAACCAATGTACGGTGACCAGGCAGTGGCTCCACTGGTCTGAGAGAGAACACAGACTTGGTCCTCCGTGAAACCAGGGCCCTCAATTCTATTCTACAAATGAACACGCGCACCTGAGGCAATGGGGTTCTGAAGCTGCTGTATTCACGGCTCCCCGTTTTCTTTAGGGAAGGGTAAATTAATTTTGATGCCATCTGGCAGATCTCTCCTTGAAAGGAATGATGTTCCTAAGCTGTTGTATGTACTCTGGGGCTCTGCAATGGTTGGACTGGAATTCATTGTCCTTCTTTCAGAGTCACTCTAGGGTTACAGTGGCCGCCCACGGTCTCCTTCAGCCCAGATCCACCCTGCATGGTTATGGTCCCCAATCTTTTGCAGCAGGAAGGAGGGAGTATCTTGGAGGCTGGGGTAAAATCCATCCCCAATCTCACACTTGTAAATGATATAGCTGCTGTGACACTCTGCGCCCTGTGTTGGGTGCGTACACTGTCCCTACTCTTCATGAAACCTCCAAATCCTATTCCATTTTACAAGTGAATTAGCTCAGATCTAGAAAGTTCACTTCAAGGTGCACAGGCAAGCTTCTTCTTTTTTTTTTTTCATACTGGGGATTAAACCCAGGGGTGCTTAACCACTGAGTCACATCCCCAGTCCTTTTTATTTTTTATTTTGAGACCAGGCTTTGCTAAGTTGCTTAGGGCCTTGCTAAGTTGCTGAGGCTGGCTTTGAACTTGGGATCCACCTGTCTCAGCTTCTCGAGCTGCTGGGATTATAGGTATGTACCACTGCCCCATCTAAGCTTTCTCTTATTCTACAGAGGAAGCCTCTTCATGAATCTTTCATTAACCAAGAATGTGTTTCAGAAAACATAAATGCAAACAAATTTGCAGGCAGGACGTGAACGCACAGCGAAGTTACACTTCAGTACCCCGCTTTGTCTTGCCCCACTCTCCCTCCATGCTGCGCTTCTAGAAAATGAACTTGACGCTCCGTGCCCAGGACAGCCTGACTGCCGATCTGTGTCCAGACTCTTGAAGGCAGGTATTAACATAGCTACTTATTATTATTCTAAAAATCATTTCTACTCTATGAAATGGTCTTTTCACAAAAACCACCGCCTGACTTGAGATGATGATCACAAACTGGGAGCCTGAAGACCCAGCTTGCCTGAGACAAAGCCAGCGCTCGCTGACTCAGAGGTGTTTGCCTTCTCTCCTCTCTCTTTTTCTGGCACATATGATATATATTTTATAGTTGGTAATATACATGTAGACCTATGACACACACACATAATAAACTGAAAAGATAAAGTGCATTATTACGCCCGGTCTGGATCACCAAAGAACCTCCCGGCTGAACAAAGGCTTGTGACTCTCTTTGTCTTGCGCTCTGTTCCTGCTTTTCCTCCTGGCTACCAGCACCTTCCACCTGCCCCTCCTTCCCCTGGCTCAGTGCAGGGCTAGAAAGCTCATGTTCCTCAACAGATCGCATCTTTGCAGGTTCCTGCTGGGGGTGAGCTTTCAAGGGGAGATCCAGGGTTGCTGCAGAATAGCTACATGGAGACTGCTCCGGAGACAAGGTCCTTGCCTGGGACCTTCGGTGCTGCAAGCCCGTCTGCCCCTCAGCTGGGGGTGTCATCCCTGGGCCTCAGTGGAGTCAGGGTGCAGGGAGAGCGATGAGCCAAGCTCAGCAGACCCCTTGGAAGGTGCACAGGCAAGGTGGACTGAAGTGGGAGGCGTCCAGCACTCTGCTCTGGGGCGAGCATGGTGTGGAACCATGCCTGACTCACGGGAGGGTCTCTGATACCTGTCTTCCAAAGTGCGAAGTGAGGCCAAAACACTTATTTGACTTTGAGTTTGATATGAACAAAAAGGTCTCATGCACCTAACAGGCCATGCCCATGTCGGAAACAGGCAGTTCCCACAAACCTCCTCTGTTTTTCTCTTCCTGCTCCCTCCTTTTCTGTCTCAGACATGCCTTCCACCTCTTACTGTCTTCTCCCATTTATTTGACAATTTTCACTGATATCCGAATAACCATAGAGAGGAGGGCATGTGTGAACTTGGATTTCAAGGCTCTTCAGAAGTTCTTCGTACTTCTAACCAATAGGAAAGATGGGGAGTCATTTTGAGGCAGAAGGCAGA